>JAVTVY010015904.1:0-67204 GCA_036873755.1 Hanleya hanleyi
AGCAAGCAGGGTGGATGGCTGGCTGGCTGACTGGCTGGCTGGCTAGAGGTGAAGCAGACTAGAGGTGAAACAGGCAGGCAGGCTGGTCAGGTCAGGTAAGTCAGAGTGCTCCACAGAGTAGTGCAATGAATACACCCCTACCCTAAAAATCGCGACTCCTTTATACGTTTTTCTATCCACCTCCCACCATACGACACAAAAACCGGCCGCCATCTTGTACCCACCTCCCACCACACGACACAAAAACAGGCCGCCATCTTGTACCCACCTCCCACCACACGACATAAAAACTGGCCGGCCGCCATCTTTGTACCCACCTCCCACCACACGACACAAAAACCGGCCGCCATCTTTGTACCCACCTCCCACCACACGACACAAAAACCGGCCGCCATCTTTGTACCCACCTCCCACCACACACGACACAAAAACTGGCCGCCATCTTGTACCCACCTCCCACCACACACACACACATCACATCACGACACAAAAACTGGCCGCCATCTTGTACCCACCTCCCACCACACGACACAAAAACCGGCCGCCATCTTGTACCCACCTCCCACCACACGACACACGACACAAAAACTGGCCGCCATCTTGTACCCACCTCCCACCACACGACACAAAAACTGGCCGCCATCTTGTACCCACCTCCCACCACACGACACAAAAACAGGCCGCCATCTTGTACCCACCTCCCACCACACACGACACAAAAACTGGCCGCCATCTTGTACCCACCTCCCACCACACATCACACACGCATGCGCACACCACCTATTGTGACGTCATCCCAGGGTCTGCGCATGCGCAGTGAGGCGCTACCATATCAATTTGCGGGCTACCTACTACTCAGAGAAAACAAAAACAAAAACAAAACAAAAAAAGCAAAAGGGAAAAGAAAGAAATAAAAAATGTCCGTCTCCAGGCACGTAAGCATGTTCCGTTCTAGTAGTGACGCGTCAGTTCGCTCAACAATGGGTTTACCACGACTTTCCGTTTTATGGTAAAAACCCTTGGCGGATACTGCAGGGGAACCCTCGACGGATAAAGCAGGCGAATTTACTTTTCAATTAATCATTAACACTAACTCGTGTGTCTTTTTTCCTTCTGCTCGATGCGTGTGGATTTGATAATGAAGCATCGGCAGCCTCGGTCTACCGTCGGCGAAGTGCAAAACGGGCAATAAACTGAAAGCTGTATATGTATAAGCTTTGCTGAAGGCTAAACTACATTCGTGATACTTCATTTCCGGAAAATATATTAGTTTAATTGTTTTTCTAGTCAGTATTTTACCATGGCCACGTTTTAATCAGTGATATTAGTTTCATTTTTCTAGTCAATATTTCACCATGGCCATGAGATATAATCCATGATACACAGTTTGATATTCTACACAATATTATTGTGATATTTTCAGCAAAGTTTAATGTCCACAGTCATGAAATGACATATGGATCGGAAAGTGATCTGATGATGTTTAGTTTTAATCATTTTCATCATTTTTAGTTTTAATCATTTTAACATGGTTACAGTGGCGTCGGAAGCGGAGGGGCCAGCCCACGCCCTCCCCCCCCCCCCCTCACTTTTGATTTGGGGGGCGGGGGGCGAATATCTTTCTGGCCACCCACTTTTCAGCATCCCTAACTGACCATGCCCCCACATAAAAATTACAGATAGAGTGCTTCATATATTCTTCAATATCGATGCGGGTTTATGCGAAACAAATGTGAAAATAGAATCATTAATCTATATACATTGTGTTCCGATTTGTTTCCGGGAAAACGGGTAAAACGCATCTCCGGCAACCGGAGACCCCGGCCCCTGGACCCTCGCCTGTCAGGCTGTGACGATCGCTCAGCTTTGTGTAAATGAATCGCTATCATATTGGTTCTAGTGTTCCATGATGCATAAAGGTATTCGGGTTTTTTATGTGTTCTTTTTATGTGATAAATATAACTAAACAGTCAAATGGATTCAGGCATGAATTATGATTTTTTTCAATATCGATGAGTGCTTATAAATGCGAAACATACGTGAAAATAGAACCATAAATCTGCATACATTACGTTCAAATTTATTTCTGAGAAAACGCTTAGAACGCGTCTCTGGAGATCTGGAACTTCGGAGCTTCCGGGGCCTAAACGGCTCGTGGACCCGCGCCTGTTGGGCTGTGAGGATTCCTTGTTTTATCTTTGTGTGAATGAATCGTATCTGTAGGCATATTGGTTTCCCTCCCAAGAACTATAAGTCATCGTTTCGTATGTTTTAAATATAACTAGAACGTCAAATGGATGAAGGCATGAGGTGCGATGTTTTCAATATCGATGCATATGCTTATAATTGCGAAAAAAAATCGTGAAAATAGAATCATAAAAGTGCATGCAGTATGATCAGTTTTATGTCCGGAAAAACGTTCAGAACGCATCTCCGGCTATCTAGGACCCCGGAGCTTCCGGGGCCTAGGCGGCCCCTGGACCCCCGCCTATTGGACTGTGATAGTGGTCCCCCACTTTCAATTACGTTCCGACGCCACTGGGTTACCCTACGAGGTATATAGGCCCAAAGCGTTATTATTGTGTTTTCAAGATGACAAGAGAATAAAATATAATACTGATATTTGACAAATGATGTGTTAGTTTAATTGTTGGAAATCGCTCAGAATGCATCTCAGGCCATCTAAAGTCTCACAGCTGTATAATATAACCCTAAATCTGCATACATTATGTTCAGATTTAATTCCGGGAAAACGCTTAGAACGCATCTCCGGCGCTCTAGGACCCAGGAGCTTCCGGGGCCTAGGCCGCCCCTGGACCCTCGCCTAAAGTGCTATGATAATCGACCCCCCTTTGAAAAATCCTAGCGACGCCCATGATTATACGGTCTTAACTGCCGCGATAAGCTGATGTATGCAACATGTACCGTACTGCAGATTTCCGATAAAATCCTTCCAGTCAGAATGGGGGGGGGGGAGTGTTACACGATGTTGATTCCACAAAACCTGTTCGGTGGCCTACGAGTGCAACATCATCGTTCAGTCTCTGTCCACAAAGGCTGCAATCAGATCCAGAGCTGGTACACGTCGAAAGCTGTTAAAAATATCAATTTCCGCGTTTCCTGTCTCTGATATCACACAAATTTATGCGTCCGCTCGAACACAACACAACACAGCACACTCCATCGATTCCAGTCTACGTGTGACGAATATGATGCGGTTTCGACATATTATTGATCTGAGTGGACACCGAAAAGAAGAAAGCTGCGTTATAAACTGCGACAGGGAATGTTTTTCAGCTCAGAACAACAGCTTGATCAGTGAAATCGTCCTCCGTATATACCCAGGGCGCGGTAAACAGCAAGAAAATGCATCGCCCATCTGGTCAGGCCGCTCTGAATGGAATATTCCCGGCAGGGCCAACTCAACTAGAGCAATTTTTCCTCTTTTGCATGGTTTCATATCTCATTCTTCCTTCGCAGCATTTCTTCTGCGTTTCAGTTTTCCTGACATAAATAATTATCCCTAACTGAAAAGCTTCCCTCCATACACAATGTGCAACAAACTGTCAAACTGAAAGCTGTGTGAACCGTGCTTGGCCTACCGAGTGAGGTGCGCGTGCACTGAGACGTTGCTAGGAGTTACGAACTTTGTTGACTGTATTTATACGCGCAGTGTTTTGTTGTTTTTTTTGCTGTTACAAAAATTAAACCGAAAAATTCGTTCTTTTCACATTCAATTTCTTCTCATATTGAATTAGTTTTGCTTCATTAATTTAATTATAAGGATTGACTGTGATTTTTTTTACGTTGATTGGGGTATAAACTCAAAACCCGCTGTTCAAACTTTGTGTGATCCGCTACGCGGAATCATAAAGTTACCACAGCGGTTTTTAACTTCATACCCCAATGAACGTGAATTTTTTTTACAGTCAATCCTTAATTGAACGGAACAAAATGAATGAAAATACTGGGCCCGTCCTCGGCGACGCAAGTCAGTTGTTTCGGCGACAGGTTACCGCAGGCTGCATTCGAATGCTGAATGCAAACTGAAAAAGGTTCGGCGAGAGCATACATAAGGCTGAAAATTATCACTATCTGAATGAAAATATATTATTGAATACTACGCGCCAAATCCGACATCAATATTCAGTCGTCGGCCATACAAAAATCCGCGTCAATTGAGGACCGAATGAAATTGTTTAAATGTGAAAAGTGAACTATAAATTTGCTCACATAATTATCGAATCGTAGGGGAGACTGGGGCTGGTTGGAACAAGGGGTAGGTAGGAACTTTGCAAATATATCATAAAATATTTGACTGGTGACATCACAGGTCATGTGGTAATTTGAGGTCAAGCAGTGTGCATGCAGTCGTTTTTAATTGCCTTGGATTCAACACATGTGCACATCAGAGGTCACCTTTCTTTATTTTTGCCCTGTTCAACTAAATATTTCACATCTCAAATAATTTCTCCTATAACACAAACATCAAGGCATTTTGAGGAACATTTATTTGAAGAGATACAAGATAAGGATAATCTTTAAACAGGTGCTTTTGTTTGGACTGGTCAGCTTTTGTGATCTAAATTTGACCTTGATCAATAATGAAGGTGCTGTTGGGGCTAGTTGGAACATTGAAGCTGGGGTAAGTTGGAACATGATCCAACCAATGGCTATAAATTGCTAAATCATTAAATTGCTATATTTGCTATAAATATTAGCAAAACCATTCCGGGATCACAGGGAGACACCAAAATGACAGGGGTTGACCACTTCACCGGTTTTCTGAAGAGGCATGGTAATATTTCGCTCTAACCTTAGGCGACATCATTTGGTCGAGCAGCAAGCTTTTTTTTTAAGATCTGGGTTATGCAAATTAAAGTTACCATTTGTCTTTTCGAAACAAAACAATGTTTGGCTTCAGCTGTGCATTGATGCTTAAAACATAACATGTAGTCCAACTTACCCCGAGGGTGAGTCAACCAGCCCCATATACGGGGCAGGTTAGAACGAAAAAACGGTCTTTTGTTTTTAAACATACACACTTTTTGGGCATTGTTTGGACTTAGTACTGGTGGGTGGTAGATAGCCCTGTGGGTGTACTATCATAGACCACATGCAACAATTCCAAGTTCACATAAAACTTTTGACCTAGTCACCTTTTTATAAAAAAACGTTCTAACCAGCCCCAGTCTCCCCTATGTACCGCTAAGGCAACACTGCCAAATGAAAGAGCAAACTGAATCCTCTTCTTAGCGATTCTGAGATTGCAGATAATTGATTTAGTGGATGAATTTACAGACAATAGCGTTGACAATACGTCTTCTATGGAAATCAAAAGTAAGAACATTCATTTCGTAAATATTCTTTAGACAGATAAGAGTATGTGCCTGAGATTTAGCATGTAACTCTTTGAAGAACTTCCCGATATTGAACCAATAAGATATGGCACGATAACTTCTCTGACGGCGTGAACTGACTGGGTTGAATAACACTAACAATGATCCGAATCTGTCTACTGATGGTGCTCGTGGATCGGTCGTTGTAGTCAGTGCTACACCCCGATACGTATATAAATAAACACTGTATAATGTCAAAACGTGTTGGAAAATTAAAATAAGTTCATATTTCATTACGATGGTGTTAAAATGGATTCAACTTTGTAATGCATAAGGTCATTTATAATACACACGGTCACGCCTTTTAGTTTGCACAATTCCTCTTCTACAACAGACCATCTAATGAAAAGTACAGAATACAGGCCAAACTGCATTGCTCGGTTGGAGCTAATTAGTATATATTAATCAAGCTGTTTGAGGAAAAGTGATGGTCAAATTTCAGGACACTAAAATTACAAGTTTTTACCTCCGTCGATCAGACGGAGGTCAAGGAACGCAACGTGAAATCTCCCGCCATAATAAAATTGTCATATAGGGAACCCACGACTCCTGTGAATTTCAATAGGGCTTGCCATGGTTCCCGACGAAATTTTGACGCCACATTTTTGGACACTCTTGAAATAATGGGGAATCCCTCATTGTAATGCATTTCAATGGGCATTGCTTCTGTTTAGTCGGGTTCCCAATTCTCAGCATGCTTCACGAGTTTTCCGTAATGGAAGTTAGGTATTTTCCGGCGGGAGATTCAACATGGCGGCTCTCCAGGTTGTAGAGATAGACGATGCGAATTTTTGCCGTTTTTCTGGTAAGTTTATTACCGACATTTTATGACATTACCACACAATGATTCCTAGTACACCACCCGTCATTTCTATATATCGCAAAGTATTTGTCGGCTAATGACTTATGTCGAAGCCAACCAAATAGTCCATGTTTTTGTTGTTGCATATAAAATGACTGGGAGGTCATGCTCGGACTGACTTTGGAAGACATTTGCCCAAATTATGCAGATACCAGCACTATGGACGATGTCCTGATTTTACTGATACTTGTATCTATAATAGTTGATTATATCCACCAGCCTGGTTGTTAAATTTATAAAATATTTACCAGCATTATTGTAATGAAGCATCAAATCATTGTTTATTGTTTGTCAAACCACATGTGTCTCTGTGCCAATTCCGATTTCAAAGGTTCATCCCCCAGCAGCATGCCAACATTTCAATACACTCAATTAAAAATTATTCTTGAATCTATCAATTACCTTGACTCAGGATATCATTCTCAGCTTTCTCCGTTTACAGTCCATTTAAAATGAACAAGTGAAAACAGCGGATTTTGCAGAAGTACCAATTAGATCTACCTGCATTCATGAGACTGTACTTAATAAAGCTGATAAATAATATACATATACTTTTTATGCTAATTTTTGCTTAAGATATAACATTGTAAACCTTTTCTTTTCATTTATCCCATACAGTTTATTGACAGCCACAGTGTGTGCTGTGATACATGTATGCCATAAAACCCATTGAAAGTATAATGCCGTTTCAAGTACAGCTGCTTTGTATCCTACAACATATACAAGCGTCTAGTCCGTCATTCATAATTCAACCGTCGTCCTACTACATGTACTAATACTGAAGTATTATGGTAGGCCATTAGTATTTTACACAATCTTCAAATCTGCACATACACCATCAGATATCTTTTGATGAAAAATAATTTGCTTATTCTGAATTGTAGTTAAAACAAAGGAGTATCTACATTCCACATGTACGTTATTAAATTGGAACAAATTTTGTAAACTTATGAAACGACTTCTTTCAAAATACAGAGATTTTTGACAGATAGCATGGAGAACCTCTCCCAAAACATTGCTCCATAGAAAAGTTACTGATATAAACAATCCTGTTCTAGATTATAATTTCCTGGCTTCTTATCATACTCATGTCACTAAAATGAACATCATTGAACACCAATCCAACCAGTGGCCAAGATCCATCATCGTTCTTCAGGATTCATATTATTGATTACTCATGTATAGTATAGTAAAGGTAACTTTACTACATGTTTCGATTGTATTCCAGTTTAGCAGTAGATTAATATGTACAAGTGTAAATGCACGGAGCAGGCGAAGTTATTATCGTTGTGGCACAATAGACAATAGCTTCGTTAAGTTTATTCTGTAAAGTCGTCTGTTAACTTGAATTGTCCTCGGAGCGTTGATAGCCCGCTCGTGTCCAGGCAAGGTAGTGTTTGTCATGTAACCAAGAGTAATCCTTTGTGTACGTAACTAGGTTCAATAGTGATATGAACTATAAATGTGAGTCCAAAGAGGGAGATGGGAGATTCCAGGTTGCGGACTTGTACCGACCCTGTAGACCAGTTATAGTTGAGGAATTTCCCAACAAACTATAGGATCATTGTGTAACCTGTAAATATCGATGTTCGTTTTGCTAAAGTAAAGTTCACTTATTTAATCAATGCAAGACTGTGTGTTCGCTTCTACTGATCATCGGGTGACCAATATTGACCCTACTTTATCTGGTGGAGAAGAGTGGCCTGTTACATAAACTTTGTAACAGTCGATCGACGTACCAAGCTCACCCTGCTGCCTCAAGCTGTCTAATATTGGACAGACCATATACCAGCATGAACACCGGTCTTCAACATTTGCTTGCTGCGCTCTTTCAAGACAGACACCCCGGTTTACAGTGGATCATCAACGACGAAGGTCATACTGTGTGTCTTACGGTTAAATGGATGAAAGGTACAGTAAACTTTTCGAATATCATCCCCGTTTGTAAGACCCGCAAGTCACCATCTACCCTTCGCCGAGACAAACTAAGACTTGAACAATATATCAATCGGAGAATAACACAGGAACCATGGCGTACAGATATCCAACATCCTGCGGTTAATCGTCACACGTCGGTGTCATCAGTGACCCCCACAGAGTCATTTCCTCTGACAGCACCCATACCTGCCAGTGCATCCACACAGACGGAAGGCAAAGAATTCAAAGACATTGCTGTATTTTGTGAAATACCAACTTCCACAGAAACGAAAGAAACTCAGACGTGTTATTTGGCAAAATCCACGGAAACCCAGGTAGAGCATCTTGACGAAATCAATTCGTGCCACACAGATACAATATCTCTTACCACGCCTATCATCGCACAAACTGTTCCGCCTGTGATTCCCTCAAAACCTGATCTTTCCTTTGGGGAACCGACTCCAGCGAAAAGAGTAACTGGGAGAATACTCAAACGCAAGTATTTATGTGACTCTGACCACTTCCTGGTGAAGTGGAAGAATCAGCCAAATCGTTGCAACCAGTGGGTTTCCAGAGGTGACCTTGATTCGAGTGGTTTGGAATATTTGACAGTCCATGAAGATCGAATTCCAGGATCACGTGGACCAGAAGAGCATAACGAGACCCGTAAAAACGCAGTCATGGTACTACCATTAAACGAAATACAAAGCGAACCTGTTGCAAAAATCAGAGTTCGGTACCAACCCATAACCCCAAAGGGAGTCCGAATTTTTGAAGCATGGAACATAGTGAAAGAATTTTCTGTTACAGACACATTAAATACTGTGAGAAGGGATATTGATAAAAGTCTCGAGTCACGCAACTATGCTGTCGCATGCATTGAAATCAAGCAGATTTCTGATCAACGTGGCAAAACACGAAATGTTTGGCCCTACATGTTCACACAACCATTGCAGGATATTTTAAAGGATTTCGACGAAGTGACATTATCGTTTATCATTCACTTCCAACACTTTCACTATACTTAAAGTAGACGCTCTTTCAAATTTGTTTTTCGGAGATACGAGGACGTATCTCATCAGCCGAGGGGGTAATGTTGTAAGGGTATTTCCATAACCTGTGTCTTTGGTTGGTTAATAATCCTTATCCACCTTCATGAGCGTTTCGTCTCACATCACTTAGAGGTTAGCGATTTTTTTTTCCAAACACGGGACGTGTTTTAATTAAACAAGGGGGTGATATAGTAAAGGTAACTTTACTACATGTTTCGATTGTATTCCAGTTTAGCAGTAGATTAATATGTACAAGTGTAAATGCACGAAGCAGGCGAAGTTATTATCGTTGTGGCACAATAGACAATAGCTTCGTTAAGTTTATTCTGTAAAGTCGTCTGTTAACTTCAATTGTCCTCGGAGCGTTGATAGTCCGCTCGTGTCCAGGCAAGGTAGTGTTTGTCATGTAACCAAGAGTAATCCTTTGTGTACGTAACTAGATTCAATAATGATATGAACTATAAATGTGACTCCAAAGAGGGAGATGGGAGATTCCAGGTTGCGGACTTGTACCGACCCTGTAGACCAGTTAGTTGAGGAATTTCCCAACAAACTATAGGATCATTGTGTAACCTGTAAATATCGATGTTCGTTTTGCTAAAGTAAAGTTCACTTATTTAATCAATGCAAGACTGTGTGTTCGCTTCTACTGATCATCGGGTGACCAATATTGACCCTACTTTAATAGACTGGACTAAGTTCTCAAAGTATTCATTCCATATATGTTTGCGAAGTCTTGTAACATGGACAGGTCCCAGTACTTTTAAGAACAAGTATTTTGTATGAAAGATGAGATTATTATATATATGATATATGCATCATCATAATCATTTCGACAGAAAAATTCTTCACCTCTGACAGTATATGCAATACTTGAACTGGTATAATGGATTACATCTGGCTGTGTTTGATGAAAGAATGAAATATAATGAAGTCCATACACATTTCAATGAACTGAGTTTTGATATTAAATGTCTACAATTGATTCCAACCTGCAGGTTATGGAGTCAGCACTTCTGATATAAGACGTAACCAGACTGTTACACAATAAATGTAGCCTACTGGATGAACTGGAAGTACCAAATACAGACTATTGATTGGTTTAGCTGGGTCAGAAAGATGTGGAATGACAGAGGTGGTGGAAATCAGAGCCGGTGATAGGCCGCATAGTATTGTGTAAACCAATATCACCCCCCATTGGATATCAGCCGATTCCACAGGAAATAAACATTACGCATGTAATGATCACCTGCAGGGTGATATATGTGTCAATCGGTCAGACATTGCCACGAATGCCGAGTTCTAACTTAACACAACCATGCTGGACATCATTCCTTCACTCAGAATAATTGGATATAACTTTTACAAAACCTGCAGCTCCCAACAGCTTCTGGATCTAGAACACATAAATGAACAGACCTAGTTTATTTGGTGCTATGACAACAGTATCATCTAGAATGGGATAATAGCAAATCCATGGAAGTTGAAGTCCTGCAACATGCTCCATAAATATCACCAAAGGTCATAAAATATCTGCCGGCCAGTTTTGAGTAGTAGCAGCTCCAGCTTGGAATATTTGAATGGATAAGATTATCCAAGTTTAGGCAAAAAGTCTTATGTTTCTGGTCTGCACTAGTGTAGATCTATACGGTACTTTTCCCCCTAATTTTTCATCAACATTATCACCCTTGACTTGAATGTGTCTAAAATGATTTAGCTGCTGAAATAGTGTTAATATTGGGATCTACGATTCAGTGAAGGCCTATATATTTTCACTTTCCAAATTGGGGCTCTTCAAAAATTAAATATTAACTATAAATAAATAGAAAAAATTAATACAGCCCCTTCATGCTCTTCCCAGCAACACTTTGTTTAGGATCTTTGAGCAGAAACAACGGCTTCATTTCCTGAGTAGAGTTAAAAAACGAACATATTTTGATTATTTTATTCAGATTTTAATTCCACTTCTGGTATATGTACATGTATAAAATACATACAGAATGAACTGCATACAGGATAACACAAAGAATAGGTAAATGTATCTCATGCATTAATTACAGTAATTCTTAATCAAAGATCAATACATACAAGAACATGTTTTCAAGTATGTGTACCTTTCTATGTTAACAGATTACAATCAGTGATGGGTGATATTACAACAATACCATGGTTTTATATACTGTTATGATTGGCTTGACTTTAGCTGCTGAAGATATTTCTAATTTGAGGGCAATGTGCAATCATACTAAATTTATTTTCATAACGTCATTTATTTTCACAATAAGCAACATAATGGAGATTAGCAAGTGAAGTTTTACAACATAATATAATAAGCATCAGTTTAATGTAGAAATATATACCCTATGAATATCTGTTACCATGATTCAGTCATAATATTGTCTGTAATACATTGAGGTTGACAAGAAATAAACATAATTATTTGATAGTATTATTAACTGTATGTTTATGATTAACATGAACTTTTTATTCGCTGGAATCCAGTCAGTTGTTCCATATGGGCAATATTCTCATCGGCCATCACCATTCAATATGAATGTGATACATGTACAAGTCCATGGTAATTGGGGGCCCTCGGTGGCCGAGTGGTCTAAGGCGCTTCGCTGGTGACCGCTAGCCTCACACCGCTGAACCGGCACGGGTTCGAGCCCAGCTGGTCCATGTGTGAAAGTTTGTCAGTTACTTGCCGAAGGGCGGTGGTTCTCTCCGGGTACTCCGGCTTCCTCCACCAACCAAACTGACTGTCACCATATGAGTGAAACAAACTTGAGTGTGGCATTAAGCCAAATTCCCTCCCCTCCATGGTAATTGATACAGTATGGTGAAGTTGACCTGTAACACAGTATACAAAATTATACCAACGGAGTGTCGGTACAAACAGGTGTGTTTTGTAGCGGATTCTGTCAATGATGATGCTATACATACACATACAACATATGAAGTGTAGGGCCTATAGCACAAAATCACAAGCAAGTTGGTACAAGGCACATGGGTCTCATTTCTGCCGCTAACTTGTTGATTTGGGTGGAGGCGGGGGGTCCTCTCAGAGGGAGGTGGGGGTGGGAAGGGGGTCTAGTGTTACAAGCAGTATTCCAGGTTGTCCATCCATATACTCTATTCCATGCCCCAATATTTCAAGCATGTGAAATCAGACAAAAAGTATTTGGGGGGGAATGTGACTTCCACGTCCCTGGTTGGACATGCTAGTGGGAACCCTCAATCCCAGGTCAATTAGATTAGTCAAGTTAACGTCCAACAAATGCAAAATTGAGCTTGGCATCCGGCCCTACGTTATTCAGTGATGTATTCCTCCACCCTATTGCCCTGACGGACCCTATTGCCTCGATGGAGGTCTTTGCGCTCATCCAGCGCTTGTTGTTCTTATGTATGCGTTCATCGTGCTAATGGTCAACGTAATACCCACCAGATCTCACCACCCTTTCACGTGTGTGAGTCAGCTGTTCATAATGCCGGCTTTCTTCCTTACTTCATCAATAGACGTTGACGCAAGAGGCCACGCCCTTTGGTTTGCACAATTCCTCTTCTACATTCCAAAACCTTAGGAACTTTGTAACATACAGCTAGTTGATGATGTTCCAGTGACATTCCTGCACTAAGTATGGGGCTAGATCGTATGTTGAAAAATGTCTAGAATCTAACTATTAGGCTAGATCAATTCTGCCATGTACCTTGTGCCCCCATTGCTCGCCACTGTACGAACGGTGAATCATGCTGTTCCCCTCAATGGTGATGTATGCTGCTAAATGTCTAGAACCTTATTGTGGGGCTAGATCCCCAACCTGTAACCATCAGGATCATCCATACGCGGTAAGACTGACCCTGTGATAGTATGTATCCATCTTCAATCTTTTTTCGGCAACTATATGAGGGAATTCCCCGAAATCAATACCGCGTGATGCTGTCAGCCAATCAGCAAAACTCTATCGACGTAACCGCGACGTACCCCGCCATTTGCTGTCTTACTTGTTCAAAATTAAGAACTACAACATCTTGTGTAAGCTCAGACAATATAGGCTTCAGAAGTAGTATGAAAAGCTTGTAATTTATCAGATTTCTTCAGTCTGTTCTCCGCTGGATGATGACCAAACAGTATACGGATATCGCTCCGCATTAATGGCGAAACACGATTCGCAATCCATCTTATGAATGGCGAATTGTACGCAAATGCGATTCTCCCGTGTACCCCATGCCCCCATTCACGAACTATAAACCATGATGTTCCCCTCGATGGTGACATATGTCGCGAGATGTCTATATAGAATATTTTTCGGAGTCCGTCCGTCATAGAAAATTGTGACATTATTGAGAATTCTTCAGTATATTCTTTATACCTGTGATTTTTGTATATTAGAACCACAGAAATGTGCTATTTTTATAACTCTGTTGTAATAAATGTTATCTAAGATTATTTTGAAGAGGATATTCAGTCAGAAAATGGTTCGATAAGGCTGTATACCACAAAGCTCATTAACTCCAGGAAGGGGCGAATCTTGTTTGCTCCTCGCCGCTAGGAAAATGGTGAAAGATGTACACTTTTCTTTTGCATCTGTGAAAATGTATATCTATCTCCAAGTGATATAGTCGAGTAGCTAGTAGTGTTATACTGAGCTGAAGTCAGTCGCTATAGCAAGACACGCAAGGAGAACTATTTAGAATCGATCTTATAAGAATACTGGGCATTGTCTCTAATGGCTATTCGTTGACTTTAACATAAGACACTAGTATTGAGAATAAGAACACCTTTGGGACAACGGTATTCGATAATAATTCAATCATTGTTATACGAACCTTCACGTCACTTAAATGAAAAAAACTTAGACTGAAGGGTTTTTTTCATTGCCAAGATATTATGGACCATCCCAACTGCAAACAGTTCTGAAAAATGGAAGTATATCTGGTCGTGTTTCCCTGCATATGCCTCTCAGGAATCGTGTTGCGCCAGAACGATGGTGGTATGGGGCCGTAAGTCAACAATCGGTGTTTAAATGCAGCCACTATGCTTGATGCATTCCCGGTATTTCGCGGCTCTGTCTGGGGCAATATGGTTTGCACACTCGATCGGATATAACCAAATAAGAATAAAAGATGAGCATATCTATAAGATAGTTGGCACAAATGACCTTCTACTGAAGTTTACGAGGGTGATATTCAAAGATCAAGTATAGCAGACACGCTATCGACTTAATCGCTATCTAGACTGATATCGGAAAGAAAAGTCTCCGGAAGAAAAGCAAACTAATGAGAAGTAAAGAATATAGGGCAAACTCCATTGTTTGGTTGGAGCTAATTAGTATTAATCAAACGCTTTCAGGAAAAGTGAAGGTCAAATTTCAGGCCACTAATATTACAGTCTTTCATTTTTATATGTGCGTTCATCGCCTCAATTACAAGCATCTGGTCCGTCATTCATAATTCAGCCGTCGTCCATTAGAGAATACCCGCGTCCATAATCCAAAGACCTATTCCATATAACAGTATTAGCACCAAATTCAAGCAGACAATCATAGTATACAAAAAACATAGGCTTGTTTCCAGCAAGGGAGAAGCGGTCAACAGTTTTCAATGATGCCGGCAAGACATCATGATGTTCCAAAAATATCAAATCCGTATCGCTGATCAGTATTCTTAATCCATAATATTCGTTGTAAAGTCGTCATCTAAAGAATGATGTATCTCAGTCACGCTTTGATTTTGACTGTTCATATGAGTACCATGAGGATCTTGAAATACATGGGTTCATACGGCCCCTAGCCCGGGGTTAAGCGGAATAAGACTCGTATTTGCATCAGCATGCGATATGTGTCGCCAAATTTGAGAAACTTTGAGTGAAGGCGCTTGGTGGTGTAGCCCTGTTTTATAAATTTCTGCAGCATTGTTTTGTGACGTTGATTAAAATCGCCACATTTAACACTGGATCTAGCAAATGCTACTAGGCGTGTGATATATACGCCATATGCAGGTCCCACTGGAATATTACTGTCCAGAAAGGGATAGTTGACGATGTCGAAATTGTAATCATCTCTTTTGTCATACAGTCGACGAGAGAGAAGGCCCGCTTCATTTTCATAGCGATATAGGTCTAAATACGATGTACCTGTAGGGCTATTTGTAGTTCCGTTCAAATCCAGTGAAGGTGGATATATATCCTTCACTGCCTCATTTATATAGCGATTATCCACAGCGAGATCTATATAGCGTTTGGTGAATGAGAAGGAACGGGCTTTCAATGGATCGGTTTTTGAAAGCTTCTGCATATAGTCATATTCATAAGAGAACAGATATAGGTCAGCCAATAGGGGTGCACAATTAGTACCCATTGGGATACCAATATGCTGTTGATATATTGTGTTGCCAAATTTCACATAGATATGTTTAATGAGAAATTCGAGCAACTCTATAAACAAAGAAACATCCCATGAATGATATCTCTTGTATGTAGTAGAGCTAAAGAATGCTTTATGGCTTCCGACATTAATATATCTACGATCAATTTTCTTGAACACAGACACTATTAATGAACTTAGACAGTCAATAAGGTCCTGATGAGGGATTGTGGTATAGAGAGTCGAGAAATCCCATGTGGATGCACGTCTATACGGTATGTGACCTTCCGTAAGTTCTTCCGTAAGACATTTTGAGTTTTTCAATATCCACATACATTCAACGCCAGAGTTTTTAGAAATAGTGGCGCAATACCTTTCCCAAAATGCTTTTACCTCCTGAAGGGCCCTCGCCAACAGGGTTGAACAAGCTTGGTGATGCAGCTTCTAGAACCAGCTATAAATCTAGCTTTGTATGATTTATGCTATTTGGGAGTCCAGTATACTTTAGGTATATCGTTATGTTTGGTTGGAAGACAAATACCTCTTTCCTTGAGAAACGTTTTGTGATTGTTAAATAAATCTTCCAGAGTAAATGCAGTTTGAGATAAGTAGACGTATTTGATGACGATATGTTTACACTCAATTCTTCAACCAGCACCTGGTAATAGTAATATTTACATACGAATATTATATTATTTGGAGCTTTGTCTGCTGGGACTATGACGAATTTACTCTGGAGATTTGCTAGAACTTCTTGCGAATTGGGGCTTCTCAGGACTTGTTTTGCTTGGGGAAGGGTACTTCTGTCAATATGGTGGATTGTTTCAACGACCTTGTGAGGTCCAGCCAATCATCGAGTACTGCAGGTTCAAATTTTTCTCGCTTAGACAAATCAATAACGTACTGTTCCAAAGCAGACAGGACTATCTTCTGGTCGGCCTTCAGATTTATATTTCTCGGTTCTCTATATTTAGACCCCTTCATCAGGAGTAATCTTAGGTCCTTTTCACTCACCACATCAAGGTCACCAATCACAACATGTTTTCATGGTGTATAGATGAAGTTCGACGATTCACAGTCACAACTATAGCCCCCCGACGTGTATAAGTTCCAGTCAAACTCATTTACAACATCAGAGTAATTGAATATTTTGGTGGTTATAGATTTAGTATACTTATATGAAATGTAAGGAAGTTCTGTGAATTTAAAATAGTTTGATACAGTATTGCGTACCTCTGAATCATTCAGGATTCGAGGTAAATTAATAATGTCCAGTCCTTTATCTAAGTAGTTGAGTTTCAAGAAAAGCCGATCTTGGGATGTTTCGATTATGTTCACTGGACGATACAACCGAAGTTGTATGGCTTACAAGTTACATTATACCAACTACGTCTTGTAAAACTTTCACGTATGTGATTCAGCTGGCTATAATGTCTAGGCTCTTTCTGATTTTGCCAATAGTCATCCACATTCACGTGATCAATCACAACCATTATACATGCTGGTATGATATTGAACGAATAATTGATTTTACTGCATTTTGGGGGTAAACTATAATTATACCTATCGCAATTGATATACATGAGAAATTCAATATCCTTATTCCTCTGAAATGTGGGCCTAGCAGGTTTGAAACCAGCTTTGATATAATTTATTGCCTTCTCGATCATATAATTTAAATGTTATATTCGCTTTGCATGAAGTTATGTCCGTTTAACGAATAGTTTCGTATTTCACGTCTCTATATGACGACTTTACAACGTATAGTATGGATCAAGAATACTGATCAGCGATACTGCTTTGATATTTTTGAAACATCACGATGTCCTGCCGGCATAATTAAAAATGACGATATTATTATAATAGAGATGATCACAATTCGACGTCGTATACTATCCCTTTCTAGACAGTAATATTCAAGTGGGACCTGCCGTGCATATGGCGTATACATATCTCCACTGTCATAATTTTTAGGTATAGACGTGACTTACCCAAAATAATTGGGTCAAAAGGATCCAAAATGATTGGTTCAAATTGAAATTTGACCCAATTTTGAGAGAGTCTGTCACATCCATACCCAGAAATACCGGGGCAGTTGTCCCAATCCTTCTGACAGTGTAGTCAAGTTTCGTATTCCGCGTAACCCGAGATAAGGTAACAATGAACTAAAGTTTTGTCCCATTACGTTCCAGGTTAAACAGGTTCAGTTCGCCGCTGAAAAACTGACCTTCTTGAACTTTAGCCCGGAACTACACACTGATGTTTTTGATTACCACTCCTCCCACTTCACGTGGTATGTACTAAACCACACTCATGTCCAATTGATTTTTGATAACGTAAACTGCCTTCTGAGACGAGCCGTTTTCAACCGTCTGAGCTGGTCACGTGGGTATCGTCGTTTGATTGTGCCCTGAAAAGAACACAGGCTCGGGACTGTCACAATTTTTTCAGAAATTAATCGACACTTACTAAGTTAGCGAAACACAATAAAAGTTAGTTATGATATTGTCCAGTAATAACACAACTGAGCATTTAATGCGGGATATGCTTACCACGAACGTCCACCTTTGGCGGAAGTGACATCATTTAGTTCGTTTTAACCTAAAGGAATGAAAATTTTGAAACTCTTGACACCACAGATAGGTTAATATCTGAAGAAGTACTGAGGGTAATATTGTAGCCAAGCTCCAAAGAATAAATATTTTGCAGCTAATTCTGTAACCCACCCCCCATCTTTGCAATCAGTGAAATTTGACATCTACACTATATAAGTCCTAATGCGCTAAAACATCTTTCTGGTTAAGTTAGGGAGTAATCTGGGCACAATTCCCCATATATGTGTACCACGTCCTATATGACAGTTAAGAAAGAAAATGATGTAATCGCAGGCATATCAAGGGAAATAACTCCATCAGTCAAATGTGATTTGTACATCGCGGAGAGCTAAAATAGAAGCGAATTTGTGAAATTTCAGCCTGGGAATTTGAGTAAATTTGCTGACTGGTCGGGAGATCAGTTGCAAATTTCACGTAAAATTGTCTCCGACTGAAATCTTTGTCCATATTCATCTGTTTCATATAATTAGAGCAAACTGCGGAACCTAATGACCCTCCCTCCCGCCCGGAATTGCGAGCTTGTGGAGGGGAGGGGGGGGGGTGTTTTTCGAGTTATTTTTAGTAATTATACCACTGTGATATCTAGCACTTCCCTTCTCAGCATCCTCTAACGGGACGAGATAAAAATTAACTGCAAAATTACGATCGCCGTGGATATAGAACACCATATCTCGGGTGAAATACACAAACTTTGATAAAAAAACACCTATTTCGGGTCTATCGTCTAGGATTCCCTAAAGGGCCCCATGTGTATGAAACTCACGAGTTGCTCAGCATTTTCATCGATACTGATTATTCCAATTAGATAATATTGCCAAACATTGATGACTGAATGAAATATGAATCAGCAAGCTCCGTCTTTATGTCACATCTATAGGTAACAATGAACTAAAGTTTTGTCCCATTACGTTCCAGGTTAAACAGGTTCAGTTCGCCGCTGAAAAACTGACCTTCTTGAACTTTAGCCCGGAACTACACACTGATGTTTTTGATTACCACTCCTCCCACTTCACGTGGTATGTACCAAACCACACTCATGTCCAATTGATTTTTGATAACGTAAACTGCCTTCTGAGACGAGCCGTTTTCAATCGTCTGAGCTGGTCACGTGGGTATCGTCGTTTGATTGTGCCCTGAAAAGAACACAGGCTCGGGACTGTCACAATTTTTTCAGAAATTAATCGACACTTACTAAGTTAGCGAAACACAATAAAAGTTAGTTATGATATTATCCAGTAATAACACAACCGAGCATTTAATGCGGGATATGCTTACCACGAACATCCACCTTTGGCGGAAGTGACATCATTTAGTTCGTTTTAACCTAAAGGAATGAAAATTTTGAAACTCTTGACACCACAGATAGGTTAATATCTGAAGAAGTACTGAGGGTAATATTGTAGCCAAGCTCCAAAGAATAAATATTTTGCAGCTAATTCTGTAACCCACCCCCCATCTTTGCAATCAGTGAAATTTGACATCTACGCTATATAAGTCCTAATGCGCTAAAACATCTTTCTGGTTAAGTTAGGGAGTAATCTGGGCACAATTCCCCATATATGTGTACCACGTCCTATATGACAGTTAAGAAATAAAATGATGTAATCGCAGGCATATCAAGGGAAATAACTCCATCAGTCAAATGTGATTTGTAGATCGCGGAGAGCTAAAATAGAAGCGAATTTGTGAAATTTCAGACTGGGAATTTAAGTAAATTTGCTGACTGGTCGGGAGATCAGTTGCAAATTTCACGTAAAATTGTCTCCGACTGAAATCTTTGTCCATATTCATCTGTTTCATATAATTAGAGCAAACTGCGGAACCTAATGACCCTCCCTCCCGCCCGGAATTGCGAGCTTGTGGAGGGGAGGGGGGGGGTGTTTTTCGAGTTATTTTTAGTAATTATACCACTGTGATATCTAGCACTTCCCTTCTCAGCATCCTCTAACGGGACGAGATAAAAATTAACTGCAAAATTACGATCGCCGTGGATATAGAACACCATATCTCGGGTGAAATACACAAACTTTGATAAAAAACACCTATTTCGGGTCTATCGTCTAGGATTCCCCTAAAGGGCCCCATGTGTATGAAACTCACGAGTTGCTCAGCATTTTCATCGATACTGATTATTCCAATTAGATAATATTGCCAAACATTGATGACTGAATGAAATATGAATCAGCAAGCTCCGTCTTTATGTCACATCTATAGGTAACAATGAACTAAAGTTTTGTCCCATTACGTTCCAGGTTAAACAGGTTCAGTTCGCCGCTGAAAAACTGACCTTCTTGAACTTTAGCCCGGAACTACACACTGATGTTTTTGATTACCACTCCTCCCACTTCACGTGGTATGTACCAAACCACACTCATGTCCAATTGATTTTTGATAACGTAAACTGCCTTCTGAGACGAGCCGTTTTCAACCGTCTGAGTTGGTCACGTGGGTATCGTCGTTTGATTGTGCCCTGAAAAGAACACAGGCTCGGGACTGTCACAATTTTTTCAGAAATTAATCGACACTTACTAAGTTAGCGAAACACAATAAAAGTTAGTTATGATATTATCCAGTAATAACACAACTGAGCATTTAATGCGGGATATGCTTACCACGAACATCCACCTTTGGCGGAAGTGACATCATTTAGTTCGTTTTAACCATAAGAGGACGTATGAACCTATGGACTTCAAGATTCTCATTCTCATTTATCAGTCACATGCTACCATCTTAGTCCACACACAATGTGTTGCTCGTGTTTTATATGTATATATTTTCATGTTTATATTATTACACAGCATATTGTTTTATTTACCACAGATTTGTTCGTAATATTCACATACATGTACACCAAAGACACAACTCTGGCTAATTACCTCGTATCAAAAAAAGCTTCAGTGACAATAAATAGTGATCATGGATGACAATAGTATTCCTCCCGAGGGTGATCCATTCCCGAACCTGATGTTACATCTTCCGTTTTTTAATGAGGGTGATATTCCAACAACAGAACATATCCACAATAATAATAAATCTACTGACTTTGATGTTTTCGCTAATATGTGGTTTAACCCAATAGAATTAAATGGCAACGAACACAATAAAGCATCGACTGATGATAACGATTATGAGATATCATATTGGAATAGTTTAAATAATCACCAGTCCAATTACTTTACAGAATCATCATTTATGCAGAAATCAAACTCCATTTGTCCTCCTGATCAAACATTTTCATTCCTCCACTTAAATGTTAGAAGTCTCACAAAACACTTTAATGAGATAACTGGTTTCATTCATAACATGGAACATACATTTGACGCTCTCGGGTTCTCAGAAAGCTGGCTGAATTTCGCTACAGAATCGCTTTATGATATACCAGGCTACAGACCATTTCATTCATCAAGAAACAAAAGACGAGGTGAGGGACTTGTCCTGTATATAAATGAAAATATTCAATCTTGTATGGTAAGAGACGATATGTCATTCCTTGACGACGATGGGCAATACGAGTCCCTCTTTGTTGATATTGAATTCTGCAGTGCAAAATACGTAGTTGGTATATTCTATCGCCCTCCCGAGAAAAATTTAAACAACTTCAATACTTCTTTATTATCAATCTTGCAAACTATTCAATCGGAAAAGAAAAAATGCGTTTTGATGGGCGACTATAATATCGACCTTTTTAAAACTGAACACCATGGTCCATCAAAAGATTTTCTAGAAATCATGAAATCCCACCACTTTTTTCCACAAATTACAAAACCGTTAAGAGTAACTTCCCGTACAGCTACACTAATAGATAACTTTTTCATTAACTTTCATGAGGATAATCTTCCATCTGGAATATTCCTGACCGATATTACAGACCACTTTCCTATCTTCCATATCTTAACAACCAAATCAAAATGTAAAGAGCTACGACACAAAACATCTCACCGCAGAATTACTGCTGACAATAAGGATAGATTTATGCAAGTCATAAGTGAAACTGACTGGAAGTTTGTGAGTCAAGAAAACGACACTATAATGCTGCATTAACAATATTTCTTGAAAAATACGGAGATGCATACAATGAATGTTTTCCCGTCGTTAATTTTGAGCCTTTAAAACAAAAAAATAATAAAACCCTGGATAACTTTTGGTATTCTAAAATCTATTCATGAAAAGAATCGCTTGTATGATTTACAACTCCGCAGTGGCGTGGAATGCCATCGTAAACAATACAGAATATACAGAAACAAACTCAATAATACATTACGTCTTTCTAAGAAATCCTACTTTGAAAACAAATTTAATGAATACCACCTAAACATCAAAAACACATGGAAAACACTGAACCAATTGCTTAATCGTAAGAAACCATCACTTCTACCCAGCTCATTCGAAATAGATGGAACTGAAATCTCTGACTCCTCTGTAATTTCCCAGAAATTTAATGAACATTTCAGCACTGTAGCATCTAAACTAGATGTAAAAATTCCCAACACCGGGTCTAATTCTATGGACTACCTGGATACGCCCGTTCATAAAGATTTTCAATTTACCCCCGTAACGCCTGATGATATAAAATCTATTATTGTGACCCTGAAATCGGCGGCACCGGAACTAGATGGTATTAGCATGTCTCTAGTCAAACTTGTCTCAGAATATATTTCTGTTCCTTTATGTCACATAATGAATTCATCCTTTAACTCTGGTGTTGTCCCAGACGCTTTCAAATCTGCTAAAATCACTCCTGTCCACAAATCGGGTGATAATAAAGCACTAGAAAAATACAGACCAATCTCAGTCCTGCCCTGCTTTAGAAAATCCTTGAAAAACTTGCAGCTAATATGATCACCAATTTTCTAGAAATCAATCAGATCATCTGCCCAAACCAATATGGTTTTCGGTCTAATCACTCAACTTCCATGGCAGCTTGCTATTTATATGATAAATTAATAACGGCCAAAGAAGCAAAACAAAACAGCATTATTACGTTCTTAGACCTCTCCAAAGCCTTTGACACGGTAAATCATAATATATTATTAAGTAAATTTATCCACTATGGATTCAGAAATTTGTCAAATCACTGGCTTGAAAGTTACTTAACGAACAGAATGCAAAGTGTCTCTTTTAACGGCACCATATTACTTCCTGAGAAAATTACATGTGGTGTACCACAGGGATCTATTCTAGGACAAATTTTATTCCTTATCTACATTAATGATATATCTAATGTGTCCAACTTGCTACATACTATACTTTTTGCGGATGATACTAGTCTTGTCTACTCCACCGAAAATATTTGTTGATGCTATTAATATAATGATGTCTGAACTTGATAAAATATACACCTGGCTTTCATCAAACCGCCTGCCATTAAATATCAAGAAAACGAAATGTATGGTCATTAAACTAAATAACAAACCCTTACCCGTTTGTGCCCCACCGTTGCTCATCTCTGGAATTGAAATCGAAATTGTCAATGAATTTAAATTTCTCGGTATTGTTTTTAATGATAAACTGAACTGGACGTCCCATATTGATTATATTTGCAAGAAAGTATCACGTAATATAGGAATCATTAATCATATTAAACATTCCCTTAATAAGAAAACTCTATATGTACTCTACTATTCCATGATTTATCCATACTCGTCATACGGAAATATATTATGGGGAAACACGTATGTTACTCATCTAAATCCATAGTTCTTACTACAGAAAATAGTTATAAGGGTGATAACTTTATCGAAAACACTAGACCATACACAACCTCTATTCGTTGCTTTAAAGATTCTGACACTGCATAATTTGAATCTCTATCTCTCACTGACTCTTGTGACCAACTTCCTTTTCACTTTCAAACATATTACATTAAACAATCAGACATGCATCAACATAATACTAGAAACCACGATACAAATATGTACCGGCTATTTTATCGTTCAAACTTGTCTTATCACACTATCAAAACATCAGGACCTCGGGAATGGAACAATCTGCCCTCGACGATAAAGCATTTGAATTCATCATCTCTTTTTAAATCAAAGCTGAAAACATATTTAATTGAACGTAGCCGCCATAATTAAAATTTTTGCCACAGAGTGCATTTGGTCAGTCACTCATTTATCACATATCACCTGCCACAAGTAGTTTAATAAAATATTATTATACATTTATATAGGGATAGAACACGCCCTATGGGGTTTTATTCCCGCCCATGACTTACTAGTTGTTATACTAAGTAATTTATAGAATATGATTATATTCCACAACTAAGCTCTTCAATATTTATGCACTGTATACTTGGTGAATCTAATAAAATAAATAAATAAAAATGGTGTTATATGAAAAATCATTATCAAATCTTGACTGGGATACAAAATTCTCTAGATGACGACTTTACGACGAAAATCATATGGATTAAGAATATTGATCAGCGATTCGTATTTGATATTTTTGGAACATCATTTCTCGCCGGCATCATTAAAACTGTTGACCGTTCTCCCATGCAGAAAATAAGCCTATGTTGACGCATACTATGTTTATTAGTTTATTTGGTGCTAATGTTGTTATATGAATTACGTCTTAGGATTATGGACGCCAGAATATTTTGTTGGACGACGGCTAAATTGTGTTTGAAATACTAGAAGATAGTATTTTAATTCTTTGCAAGTAAACACCCCTGAATATCTTGAATATATCACTGATGATACGGAGGACCAAACTACACAGTTTTATCAAATTATTACCTATCAGTCCACTTTTAACTTTGAACAACAAACACGATCAGTTTTAATGACACATTCGCCTTCAGATATCAATACGCACTCAGCTCTCCATATTGATGCGCGAAGTCTAGAAAACTACCACATAGAAATTATCGGTCTATTACATGGTCTCCCCCATAACTCCTCTGCGATCTGAATATCTGAAACTTAGTTAGATCCAGCCGCTTGGAAGTTATATGATTTACCCGGTTACAAACATTCCCACTATCCAGGAATAACAAAGAGGTGGCGAGATCATTTAATATACTAGAGACGGTACAACAAAATGTGTTATTCGTGAGGATATCTCTCATGCTGACTCTGATGAGGAATACGAATCTTTTCCTACGAAGTAGGCTACGATTTGCAAATTGTCCGGTAGTCAGTGAGTGAGTGAGTGAGTCCAGCCGAATTCTTTCGTCGGCAAAATAAGGAGAACCGTTGACATTATATTAGAACCTTGATTTTTGGCATGAACATGCTCGAGGGGACTATTACCAGCAAGTTCTGAGCTGAGCTACTTTTGATGAAAATTTGATTTATAATTATTTTATTTATTCATTGATGGCCCAGCGAGTGCACTGTCATCACTTAGCTACATGTATGCCCATTGGGATCCCTTGGTTGTATGTTTCACACTGATCAGCGATACGGATTTGATATTTTTGGAACATCATGATGTCTTGCCGGCATCATTGAAAACTGTTGACCGCTTCTCTCTTGCAGGAAACAAGCCTATGTTTATGTATACTATGATTGTCTTTTTGAGTTTGGTGCTAATACTGTTATCTGGAATATGGAATAGGTCTTCGGATTATGGACGCGGATATTCTCTGATGGACGACGGCTGAATTATGAATGACGGACTAGACGCTTGTAATTTTGAGGTTTCCTGATACCAGGAAGCCTGGTCCATTCGAGATTCAGGCCATCTAAGAATATATTCTGGAAGTTAACATGATGCTACACTTATTCAACCTATGCACTACCCTCCGGAGGATTTCCCCACCCCTGGGGCAGGCCTACTTAGGTGACCTATAAACCTCGAAATTGGCAATAACATGTCTCAGGTGAAGTGCACACTTAAATCATATCAAACCCAACTTCGTAGGTCCTGTGACGTTAGTCACACTGCCATGCATTTATTAAAATAACACAAAATAACAACTCGTCTGTTATAGGAATAGACCATCGTTCACCGGATAAAGTTTCCTCTTTTCCATAAAAGTAATTGTTGGCATTCCATCCCTTGAATTATCCAGAACATAGACATGCAGAATATCGTACAATAAATCACGCCCAGAATCAAACATTGAAAACGAATTGATGCATACTGATTGGAACCTGGATCAGGTTGATGATAATTCCTACTTTGCAAATTGTCCGGTAATAAGTGAGTGAGTGAGTGAGTGAGTGAGTGAGCGAGTGAGTCCATCCGAATCCATCCGTCGGCAAAATAAGGAGAACCGTTGATATTAGAGCCTTGATTTTTGGCATGAAGGTGCATTAGGGACTGTTACCAGCAAGTTCTGAGCTGGCCTACTTTTAATGAAAATTTCTGGTGATTTTGATGCTGAAAATCACTGGTGATTCTCACTTGGGCAGTGCCCATCTTAATATAGGCAGGATTTCAACTTGGGGGTGGAGGATTTTCAAGAGTTCAGTTCGCGTCGGAGTCCTGATGCCTACCGTACTTCGTAGGTCCTGTGACGTTAGTCACCCTATCATGTGCAATTAATGTCATGCAATTATTTCTAAATAGATTTGATACCATGTTTAAAGATGCTTCCCTTCTGTCTCATAACTGCCTGAAAAAAACAATGATAATCAAGCCCGCGAGAAAAATATTCTCTATAGACCTCAACTAACCAATAAGAGCATAGAAAGTAGTAGACAATACAATGATGTCGCAATAAACTAAACCATACTTTGAAGATTGCAAAGAAAAAATATTATGAAGGTAAATTTAATGAGTATAATAACAATATTAAAAACACTTGGGAGACTATAAATGAGTCAATCGAACGACGAAAATTCTACACAGTACCCCAATGTATCAAAAGACAGCAAACTTCCGATTAATCCGAAATAGCTTATCATGTGAATGACTTTTTCTGTTCCGTTGCCACTGAGCTAGCTTTCAGACTCCCAAGCACATCTACAAACGTTGTAACATACCTTGAGAAGGGGTTCCAAATAAAATTCTTGCACACTGCACACCACACGAAATTGTTATGTTTTCGCCGAACTGCAATAAAAGGAAACGGGTCGCCGAGAACTGACAGAGACCGCATGTCACATCATAACCGTGTTTCTAATCACATTTGTGCTCCTATATCTTTCGCCATGAAATTTTCAATCGGGATTGTACCAGAGAATCTAAAACTCGCCAAGGTAAACTCTGTTTTAAAAACTATACTAGTTCCATTTCTAACTGTATACCCATATGTGTTATGCCGTGCTTTACTAAATTCTTAGAAAACTTGTTGCCAATATATATTTAACTTCTTTTTGAGAGAAAAAAAAATCTGACCGAACCAATATGGATTTCGCACAAATCGGTAAACTTCTCTGGCTGTACTATCTTTGTATGATCAATTAGTCGCCGCGGATGAAGCTTGAGCATTTGATACTGTGAACCAATGAATTCTCCTGCATAAACTTGAATACTGTAGTGTCAGTCGACAAGCTAATGACTGATTTCGTAGTTACCTAACTTCTAGAAAAAACCCAATGCGTTTCTCACAATAGTACATTGTCTCTGCCCCATACCATTCCCTGTGGTATGACACATGGATCGAGTTTCCGTCCTACCTTGCTTAACATACATGTATATCAATTGTTTAATCAAAGCCTCAAATATTCTTGATATGATCCTTTTTGTTAATAACACGTAATGTAACTCCGACTAATAAAAACAATTATATAACTATTTTTAGGATGTTACTTTCTTGTTAAAGCACAAATAATAGTGCTGTATGTATGAGTCAGTCCCGCGCGAGACTCGAACCTGCGCCCTCAGAGTTTGGCACCAAATCGCCAGCAGTAAAGGCCTGTTTATACTGAGTGCGACCGCGACCGCGACCTCGACAACGAACGCGGCGATTGCATTTGATTGATGTACTGCTATTTGAGTGAAGTCGTTTATACTAACGGCGAACGCGAACGCGGGCGAATTTTAGTTCGCGCGGAAATGCGTGGACATTGCCTCCAGAGCGAATTTTTAGGAACAGTTCGCGCGAACGATTGGCATTACCCAATCAGAGTGCGAGGTCAAAAGGCATACATATGACGTCGCTGTCTGATGATGTGTAGCCGGACATGGTCAAATCGTAAATGCGCCAGTTTCATCTGCGTATCGCCGCTTTCAGTACGAACGATGATTCGCGCGGAAAGTAGCAGTGGTCGCGGTCGAGGTCGCGGTCGCGTTCGCGCTCAGTATAAACAGGCCTTTAATGCAAGCGGTCTACACCACTCGGCCACCTCAGCTTCCACTGAAGAGGAAGTTCGGAGACCGGAGTCTAGATTACGTACATTTACTACCACTCTGATAGACTGAATAATGGCACAACTCCTAAAGCCGATATTATATATATACTAATTAATGCCATTTAGAAAGTAGGTAACATTAATATCCAATTATTTTTAGGATGTGACTTTCTTGATAAAGCACAAGTACTAGTGCCGGATAGGGCAGTCCCGTGCGAGACTCGAACCCGCGCCCTCAGAGTTTGGCACTAAATCGCCAGCAGTAAATGCAAGCGGTCTGCATTGTTCAAGTCTCGCTCATAAAAATACTTGGATATAAATGTTACCTGGATAAGGTGGAGTGGCCTGGTGGTCTAGACCGCTTGCATTTACTGCTGGCGATATGGTGCCAAACTCTGAAGGCGCGGGTTCGAGTCTTGCACGGGACTGACCCGTCCATCACTAGTATTTGTGCTTTATGAAGAAAGTGACATCCTAAAAATAATTGGATATGAATGTTACCTACTTTCTAAATGACGCTAGTAAAATAAAAACAATGTGTCACGAACTGGCAAATCTCCAAATTATGGTTTAATTGTTACTTAATATCCAGGAATTAAAATACATGATAAGTAAACCAACTCAAAATTCATAAGTAAACTTCCTTCAGCTCTACATTTCTGACCATGAAATGCAAAACGTAAATAATTTTAAATTCTTGGGAATATATTTAAATGATACACTCAATGACAGAATACACATAGATCAATTATGTTCGAAATTGTCCAGAAACATTGGTGAAATCAATTATATTAAGCATTGTCTGAATAGACGGACGTCAATTACTTATTACTCCTTATTCTATTCTTATAGTTTCTATTGTATTGTTGTTTGGACTAACACTTTATTACCCATATAGCGTACAACCACCGATCTAATTACACACAAAAGACATTCGAATCATCAACTTAACCCTACCTGGTGCTATCTCCGGAACGACAAAATGAAGAACTGAAACTCCGTGACTTTATCGTTTATCATATTGGGGTCATGTTGAGCCTATTTGCATGATCCCGAGCAGAGGATCATGGGTAAATTCAAGATGGCGACCACGTGGGGTACCAGAAAAGTGATTGTTTCGATATATTTTTTCAAAATTTCTGCTTTTCCGCGATGAAAAGTGAACAAAATCTATTTTATTTCACATCACATTAATATCTTCCATTTTATCATGCAGTTTTTGCGGAGAAATTGCATATATAAAAAATTCGAAAAAATCTGACCGAAAAATAGACCAAACAATGCCGTTTTTGAAAATGACGTCACTGTGACGTCATCGAAGCGATCATCTTGGATTTTTTAACATTTTCTGGTAGAGCTTGACCCAAGAGTATGGTGTGGTAAGTTTCAGCCCCCTAGCTCAAGGGGTATGAAAAATAATTGTGGGGGGGGGGGGGCATTTCGATCCCCCCCAGGCCAGGATACATCCCAAAAAGCCCAGGCCAGATAGTTTTAAATTGGTTGACAAATATTCTCATATGGCACCAGTCTTTAATCACTCAAACTTTCTACCTATGAAAAAAACTGATTGATTAACTCTCCTCAACATTTGTCCATAAATTCATTTACGACAATTTGAATGAGAGAGTGAATATGATTTAACGTCGCTTTCAATTATATTTAAGTCATATCACGACGTTTGGGTCCCATTCGTTTCCACACCCAGGAACCAAGCGGGTAGAGCCCTTTTTTTTTTTTTTACACCCGGGAACTCCACGAGTGGGGTATTATTCCTTTTCGCAACTGGGATCTAAGGCGCTTCGCTGGTGACCGCTAGCCCCCCCCCGCTAACCGGCACGGGTTCGAGTCCAGCTGGTCCATGTGTGAAAGTTTGTCATTTGCTTGCCGATGGGCGGTGGTTCTCTTCGGGCGCTTCAGTTTCCTTCACCAACCAAGCTGACTGTCACCATATGAGTGAAACAACCTTGAGTGTGACATTAAGCCAAATACCCTCCTCACATTTAGGTACCCCACGGGTGCCAGAGTTAGTCGCCCCATACGAGACAAGCTGTCTGAGGAGCTGAGGTCTATTCTTATCATGACCTGGGGTGTGCACAACTACATCCCAGGTCAAGCCGGCAATGTGTTCGTTCCTTGCTTGTATCACAGCTACAATAAGAAACAACCTGCAACTCACCATTACCCGACCAGAGAGGTGAATCTACACAGATCATTTTGTCTGTCACAACTCCCATTCTATACTGCGAAATTGAAAGATCCGCGTATCTGGGATACTTTGTTTCCCAACCTGAAGCCTTAATTAAACGTGAAGTAGTTGAAAATCTATTCAATACTAATTCAACTGGAGATTATTTCACTATGTTCATTATTTGCGAGTATATATTAACATACCTGAATTCATCATATACGCCATCATCCAAAGAGAGAGCTTGTTGCTACACCGACTATTTATCTTTCGTTATCTTCATTCAACAGTTTGTTTAAATATAATTTAGTCTTGCTGCTATAAACTTTACACATTATTTATATATAATAAAAAATTATGAAGATACTCTAGATTCATTCTGCATTTATGTATATTGTATCTGCATATTGAGTAAAGTATTCATTCATATTCAAGCATTCTTAGGTTAAGTCGCCACATTCATAATTGCATCTTTTATGTTACGCTTTTGTGATTTTCCAACTGCAGCAACCTGTTTTGCAATTTTTTTTTGTGGCGTGTATAAGGGAAACCAAAACCTCGTTCGATATGCGCAACTGAATAAAAAATGAATACCGCGAGACTCATATTTCAGTATTGGCGCAGAATTATTCTGCACATGAGATTATGGTAATACTACTAGTATACCAGTGCAGAACGACTACCTTTTATTCGTGTGTTTCGGTTGGAATTCACTAAAATGTATAGTTTCGATTCTACAGTCTGCATGAATTGAAATTTATACTGACTCACTTTGATTTTAGGCATAATAATCTATGTCATTAAAGTGATTTTGAATGGTTTAATGTATAACAACTTGCCGGGAGCTGTTTTAATGTCTGTGTAATGGTGTACATATGCTCCCCAATCATCAAATAGTGAAAACAGCATTTGTGTTCCTTCTCATATGATTATCCTGTTCCCCAGTAGTTTTGCGATAATTAGCATTTTAACCATTATTTGATATAAGCGTCCTTATAGCTACATGTACGTGAACAATCATGTAACAACCGTGACTGGATCAGAAGTATTTCCGCACAGGATATTTAAACAAAGCATGAGAGCTACCGCTTCATTATTAATCGTTACCATGGTTAATATAGATGTGTAGAATGAAGTATTGAAAGGACAACCTAGCAGTTTTTGTTACATTATTCATTCATAGACATATTGCGCCAATTCTCTAAAGAGCAATGCGAAGCCGTTCCGTATGATATCAACTAATATATTTATTTGCCGAAAGGACGATATGATCAGTACGTTGTTCATCAGCTAACTGAACCATTCCAAATAGTGTATATTGAACGCTGCTTACGCTGCTTGAGTTTTATCCTAACGGAATATTGATGAAGGTATCACAGGAACAATCAGGCAGCAACTTGTAAATATTTGATCAGTAAAACGCCAAAGACTTCAACAGGGACGATATTAATATCGACATGATCTAAGCAGGCGCAAACAGTTGCCCATCGACAAGGCGATAACGCAAGTTATGTATATTTGTTTTTCAAAGCGGTGTCCACCAGTTGAAATAAAAAACGTAGATCCATTGGAGTAGATATATATCGTTTTTCTTATTCATCCTTCAATGCCCCCCGTCTCGAATGGGGCTCTATATCCTCTTTTAAATTTTGCAATTTCGTGCCATTTGACTTTATAGTTTTTCTAGTGTGCTTGCATGGGAAAACACAAATTGGAGCGATGCAAGAGGTGGGGAAAAATTACGACGTCTGCCGACTAAAAAGCAACCATATGACTCCACAGGAAAGCATCCCTCGGCACTCGACATTCAGACCCCAGAATACGGTGGATTCTCGGACGTGGCCTTAGTATCTCAGCCACGCTTTTATTGCAGCCCACCGGCTCAAGCCGAATTAGAAACGCTAGCTCGCGGGAGCTGTAATGGCAGATCAGCTCAAATAACTCATCTGATGTTAATGAGTGAGCATCGTCGACGTCTGGTGGTGTAAACGCCTTAACTTGAGGTAACGTGGTAAATGCAAGAATACCCAGAGAAACTAATCTGTAATGCCCGACGTCGTACGGCTTAAACTTCCCACCAAAACAATAAACCTACATGCATGTGTCGAGTGACATGTACAGAGGGCGGGCCTCGAGCCAAAAATTCCACCAGCAGAATCCTGCCATATAGGTCCTAAGGGTAATACATTTGAGCGATATGCAATAGGTGGGAAAAAACACAACACACGACTTGTTCGCCCACCAGTGATCATTAGTACTGAGGACTGCCATCTTCTAAATGGAGACAACCTGGGAGCCTGGACTGCCTAGTGGCCACTTTTCTTCAATGCCATTCACACGATTAATTGCGCAGTATTATGTATACGAGAGGCTATTTAATTAAGCTTACATTCTCAACGGAGAAATTCTGAAGGAAGTCACCGAACAAAATAATCCGGGAAGCGTTAGATTTCTTTGCTCATAAGATCCTGGACTGAAGAGCTTTTAATCCAAGTATCAATTATTCACGTGCTAAGGCAGCGATAGTGGTTCATGTAAAAATCCAGGGGCATTGTTAACCTTGCTTGCATCTCGATAATCATCAGAGTTAAATTGTGATCATGACATCTGCGGTGCCAGGCATTAATGAAGCGTGAGATCATTTGACTTCTTGTCAGTACTTCCACCACCCTTGTTATTTTGATTATTTTTGAGCGTTCTTAGTTGTAGTATAAACACGGAAAAGGTCGTATTGACCTCTTTGCACTTAAACTTGAGGCGTTGGCACTGGAGATTGGAAAGTGACCTCTGCCAGAGTTTGGCCGCCATCTTGAATTTGGTAAAAAAACTTGACCAATGTGGCAGCGGCTTATTCTTGTGACCTTTGTATTCCTCCGCGGTGACACGCTGCATGGTCCGATTGGGTCGAGTGAGGTATCAAAGTGAAGCTTTCGTAAAGGGGCATCTGATGGGCTGGGTGTCGGGTTGAAATAGCGTCATTCTGCGCATGCGCGGTGGACAAAGAGTATGGAAATAGACGTTTTGGGGTCTTGGTGGACCACTAATGGTCCAATGGAGTCGTATGAGGTATCAATGTGAAGCCTATGTGAGGGGGCATCTGACTGGACTAGTGGTTCGGGCGTTATCACCATTCTGCGCATGCGCAGACAGGGAATTGTGGGAAAAGGGTATGGAAATAGACGTTTTGGGATCTAGGGGAGCCCCTAATGGGCCGATGGAGTCGTATGAGGTATCAATGTAAAGCCTTTGTGAGGGGGCATCTGAGTGGACTAGTGGCTCGGGCGTTGTCACCATTCTGCGCATGCGCAGACAGGGAATTGTGGGAAAAGGGTATGGAAATAGACATTTTGCGGTCGAGGTGGGCCCCTAATCGTCCGATGGGGTCGAGTGAGGTATCGTTGTAAAGGATACGTGAGGGGGCATCCGCCTGGACTAATATGACGTGGAACTGACGTCATTCTGCGCATGCGCAGTAGACAAAATGTATGGAAATAAACGTTTTGGGGTCTAGGTGGACCACTAATGGTCCATTGGAGTTGAGTGAGGTATCAATGTAAAGCTGTCATGAGGCAGCATCCGTCTGGACTATGGTGTCGTCCGTGTTCGACATTCTGCGCATGCGCAGACAGGGAATTGTGGGAAAAGGGTATGGAATTTGACGTTTTGGGATCGAGGTGAGCCCCTAGCGAACCGATGGAGTCTTATGAGGTATCGTTGTGAAGCATTCGTGAAGGCGCATCCGCCTGGACAAGTGTGTCGTTCGTGTTCAACAGTCTGCGCACGCGCAGACAGGGAATTGTGGGAAAAGTTGATTGGAAGGAGCGTTTTGGGGTCTAAGTGGGCCACTAATGGTCTGATTGAGTCGAATGAGGTATCAATGTGATGCATACGTGAGGGCGCATCCGGCTGGGTGGATGGGTATTAGGAATATCGTCATTCTGCGCATGCGCAGGCAGGCCGTAGTATGGAAATAGACATTTTGAGGCCAATATGGACCACTATGGGTCCGAATGTGTCTAGGGAAGTGTTATTTTGTAGCTCTCGGGGCGTAGACCACGACTTGAAGGGATGTCCACGTCACCTGTGACGTCACTGGTGACGTCATCAGTGAGAGTAGTAGCGAAAGCGGGAGTTTCGGAGGTGCGATGGAGTGCATTTGGAGTAGATAACGGCCTATTTTTACATCCAACTACCTGGTAGAGTTACCTGTGAGTGTGAGTGTATGCGCGCGTGTGAGTGAGTGAGTGAGTGAGTGAGTGAGTGAGTGAGTGAGTGAGTGAGTGAGTGAGTGAGTGAGTGAGTGAGGCGTGCACAACGCCCGTGAGGCGTCCCCAACGCCCGTCTTAACGCATGGACGCACTAACGACGGTGAGTGAGTGAGTGAGTGAGTGAGTGAGTGAGTGAGCGAGTGAGTGGGATCCCACTGGACTAATGTATCGTCCGTTTTCATCATTTTGCGCATGCGCAGTCTGGCCGTCGTATAGAAAGCAGGCATTTGGGGGATTCGTGGAGGTTTGTTGAGTGGTTGACCATCCCGGGTCAAATGGACCGTGTGGGGTATCAGTGTGAAGCTCTCGTAGGAAAAGTGGAAATTGCCTCTCATTTGTGGGGCGCTCACTTCCGGTTGTGTGGGGCGCTGCCCTCAGCCAATCAGAAGCGAGTATTTTGACCCGGTGCATTATGGGACATATCCAAGATGGCGGCGTCTGCCTTCTGGTTCAAGATGGCGGCACGTCCGGTGTCGAAAACTGACCATTTTGTCGGAATGTGGTCATCTGGTGTCGAAAACTGGACCTTGTATGGGTCCCGCCTAATTTGGTGTAGAGATGGACCACTATTGGTCCGAATGCGTCCTGTGGGGTGTCATCTTGTAGTTTTCGTGGTGCAGACCACGATTTGAGGGATGTTCACGTCATCCGTGATGTCATTGGTGACATCATCAGTAGGAGTAGTAGCCAAAGTGGGCATTTTGCGGCAGTGAAAGAAGGTATTTGGTGTAGAGATGGACCACCCTTGGTTCGAATGTGTCGTGCAGTTCTCGGGGTGTAGACTCCATTTGAGGGATGTCCACAGCATCTGTGACGTCATCGGTGACGTCATCAGTACGAGTAGTAGCGAAAGAACATGCCTTATAATTGGCTCAGTGTCAATTTTTTCCCACGATTTGAACTGATGAGGGGCACATTCCTATATTTACAGACAGTACCACCATCACCACCACCACACACCACCACCACCACCACCACACACCACCGCACACCACCACCATCACCACCAACACCACCACCAACACCACCACCGGGCGTTGACGGGCGTCAACGCTCGGTGGTGGTGGTGGTAGCTCCCGTGTGGCAGAGCTCTTGGATCGGAGCTCTTGGAGCTCAAAGCTTGTGGAGCTCAGAGCTCGGAAATGACGTCATCGCATGCATGCGCGCGTACCTGTGCTGCACCCGCACCCTGGTGTACCCTATTCCCTACGGGGTATAGGGTACAGGGTGCACCACAGGTACGCGCGCATGCATGCGTCAACGCGTCAACGCCCGATGGTGGTGTTGGTGGTGATGGTGGTGGTGTGCGGTGGTGTGTGGTGGTGTGTGGTTGTGGTGTGTGGTGGTGGTGGTGGTGGTACTGTCTGTAAATATAGAAATGTGCCCCTCATCAGTCCAAATCGTGGGAAAAAATTGGCACTGAGCCAATTATAAGGCATGTTCTTTCGCTATTACTCGTACTGATGACGTCACCGATGACGTCACAGATGCTGTGGATATCCCTCAAATGGAGTCTACACTCCGAGAACTGCAAGATGACACTTCCCACGACACATTCGAACCAAGGGTGGTCCATCTCTACACCAAATACCTTCTTTCACTGCCCCAAAATGCCCACTTTGGCTACTACTCCTACTGATGACGTCACCAATGACATCACAGATGACGTGAACATCCCTCAAATCGTGGTCTGCACCCCGAGAACTACAAGATGACACCCCTCAGGACGCATTCGGACAAATAGTGGTCCATCTCTACACCAAATTAGGCGGGACCCATACAAGATCCAGTTTTCGACACCAGATGACCACATTCCGACAAAATGATCAGTTTTCGACACCGGACGTGCCGCCATCTTGAACCGGAAGGCAGACGCCGCCATCTTGGATATGTCCCATAATGCACCGGGTCAAAATACTCGCTTCTGATTGGCTGAGGGCAGCGCTCCACACAACCGGAAGTGAGCGCCCCACAAATGCGAGGCAATGTCCACTTTTCCTGCGAGAGTTTCACACTGATATCCCACACGGCCCATTTGACCCGGAATGGTCAACCATTCAACAAACCTCCACGAATCCCCCAAATGCCTGCTTTCTATACGACGGCCAGTCTACGCATGCGTAAAATGATGAAAACTGACGATACATTAGTCCAGTGGGATCCCACTCACTCACTCACTCACTCACTCACTTACTCACTCACTCACTCACTCACCGTCGTTAGTGCGTCAATGGGCTAAGACGGGCGTTGGGGACGCCTCACGGGCGTTATGCACGCCTCACTCACTCACTCGCTCATTCACTCACTCACTCACTCACTCACTCACTCACACTCACTCACTCACTCACTCACTCACACACGTGCTTACACTCACACTCACATTCAGAGGTAGTTGGATGTAAAAATAGGCCGTTATCTACTCCAAATGCACTCCATCGCACCTCCGAAACTCCCGCTTTCGCAACTACTCTCACTGATGACGTCACCAGTGACGTCACAGGTGACGTGGACATCCCTTCAAGCCGTGGTCTACGCCCCGAGAGCTACAAAATAACACTTCCCTAGACACATTCGGACCCATAGTGGTCCATATCGGCCTCAAAATGTCTATTTCCATACTACGGCCTGCCTGCGCATGCGCAGAATGACGATATTCCTAATACCCATCCACCCAGCCGGATGCGCCCTCACGTATGCATCACATTGATACCTCATTCGACTCAATCAGACCATTAGTGGCCCACTTAGACCCCAAAACGCTCCTTCCAATGCACTTTTCCCACAATTCCCTGTCTGTGCATGCGCAGACTGTTGAACACGAACGACACACTTGTCCAGGCGGATGCGCCTTCACGAGTGCTTCACAACGATACCTCATAAGACTCCATCGGTTCACTAGGGGCTCACCTCGACCCCAAAACGTCAAATTCCATACCCTTTTCCCACAATTCCAGGCGGATGCTGCCTCATGACAGCTTTACATTGATACCTCACTCAACTCCAATGGACCATTAGTGGTCCACCTAGACTCCAAAACGTTTATTTCCATACATTTTGTCTACTGAGCATGCGCAGAATAACGTCAGTTCCACGTCATACTAGTCTAGGCGGATGCCCCCTCACGTATCATTTACAACGATACCTCACTCGACCCCATCGGACGATTAGGGGCCCACCTCGACCGCAAAATGTCTATTTCCATACCCTTTTCCCACAATTCCCTGTCTGCGCATGCGCAGAATGTTGACAACGGCCGAATCACTAGTCCAGGAGGATGCCCCTCACATAGGCTTCACATTGATACCTCATACGACTCCATAGGACCACTAGTGGTCCACCCAGATCCCAAAACGTCCATTTCCATATCCTTTTCCCATAATTCCCTGTCTGCGCATGCGCAGAATGTTGACAACGGCCGAGACACTAGTCCAGGCGGATGTCCCCTAACATAGGCTTCACATTGATACCTCATACAACTCCATCGGCCCATTAGAGGCTCCCCTAGGTACCAACACGTCTATTTCCATACCCTTTTCCCACAATTCCGTGTCTGCGCATGCGCAGAATGGTGACAACGCCCGAGCCACTAGTCCACTCAGATGCCCCCTCACATAGGCTTCACATTGATACCTCATACGACTCCATCGGCCCATTAGGGGCTCCCCTAGATCCCAAAACGTCTATTTCCATACCCTTTTCCCACATTTCCCTGTCTGCGCATGCGCAGAATGGTGACAAAGCCCGAACCACTAGTCCAGTCAGATGCCCCCTCACATAGGCTTCACATTGATACCTCATACGACTCCATTGGACCATTAGTGGTCCACCGAGACCCCAAAACGTCTATTTCCATACCCTTTGCCCACCGCGCATGCGCAGAATGGCGCTATTTCAACCCCACACCCAGACCATCAGATGCCCCTTTACGAAAGCTTCACTTTGATACCTCACTCGACCCAATCGGACCATGCAGCGTATTTGAAGTCTGGGGACTATTTTTTCTCCGCGGAAGCTTTTTCCCGCGACCGCATCACCGCCAGACATGACCGCATCACCGCGGAGGAATACAAAGGTCACGTGACCTTGTATCCGAGTTCAAGAGAATAAGCCGCTGCCACATTGGTCAAGTTTTTTACCAAATTCAAGATGGCGGTCAAACTCTGACAGAGGTCACTTTCCTATCTCCAGCGCCAACGCCTCAAGTTTAAGTGCAAAGAGGTCAATACGACCTTTTCCGTGTTTATACTACTACTGTTCTTGTTATTTGCGAACTAAGTGGTGTAAGGTTCAGTCTGAGAACTTCGCGTAATTCTTCACAAAACAGTTTCGAGATACAGAGAAATCTATCCGTGGTGCATTTGTCCGTTTGTTCCGATTGTTCATATCAGACGTTGGATGTTTTTTATACATCGAAAATCTCAGTAAATCAATACTACCGAATGTGGCTACAATATGTGAACGTCCAAAATACAAGTGTCTATTCCGTCATTCAATACTCAGCCCCCATAATCCAAAGACGTATTCCATATCCCATATGACAGCATTTGCACCAAATACGAAAATATATAAAAAAGAAGCAAGAAAAAAACAGCAAACAGCAATCATAGTATACATAGACTACTTTCCGGCTGAAGAGAAGCGGTCAACACTTTTCAATGATGCAGGCAAGGCACACTTATTAACCGCATCCTCCTGGAGAAGGGGGTTATACCAAGTTTCATATAGAACACTGAAATGCTATCAGAGATATACAACATTAAAGATTTTGCATAAATTAAAGATGGCCGTCAAGATTTCCGCCCAATCAGAGAAACCAGAACTGTCATTTATCGTAAGTCTCTTGATGCATCAATGATATATACCAAATATTACATCGAGCACTTCAGCGGTATTAGAGATAGAGATCAGTAATGATTTTGCATAAATTAAAGATGACCGCCCATCCTTCCCGCCACTCCGAGGAACTGATGTGGTTATTCATTGCAAATCTCTTGATACATCGATGCTGTATGCCAAGTTTCGTATAGAACACTTAAATAGTATCAGAGATATTATACACTTATTAACTTGTGACGGAGTCAATATCATGAAACCTGGACCCGAGGTCAGACTTGGCCAAGCAGACCTGACCGAGGCCGCAGGCCGAGGTGAGGTCTGCTTGGCCAAGTCTGGCCAAGGGTCCGGATTTCATGATATTGACTCCGTCACAAGTTAATAAGTGTATAATATCTCTGATACTATTTAAGTGTTCTATACGAGTGTTTTATTATACCAAATTTATTAACTGCAGTGAATTATCGCTATGACACCGGGCCAGCGCATGATACTACTATACTCCTTTCCAAAAACGCCGTTTCGCGAATACTTTCTGTCATGCAGCTGTGTGTTATCGGAAACGAGACACACAGATACAATTTTATGAATAGTTCATGGATAAATCTACAAAGCTGCTTCCAATCTGACTAGAATAATATTGAGAATTTAAACTTTCAGACGCGTTTTCCGAGATTTACGAGGTGAACTCTTCGTCACAAACTCTGGGTGTTTTGATACAATGTAGCCATTGAATTTACACACTTCATTCATAAATCCTATTTGGGTCATGGTGAACTCATTTGATTGGGTGACATCGACGGCGTAAAGTTACTCCAGTTTTGAGATAAGAATGAAATGGATTACTCGGGCAGTGCAGATAGAATTTACATATAACAAATTGTTATACCTCTTGAATATTCAGGAGGCCGAAACGTATGCTTACCATCGACGAGTATTTATCTCCATCCTTCTTTCTCAACCCGGCAAAGATTTTGAAGAGGAATTCGCCAAGTTGTTCTTTCGTTATTGACGACTGTCGAAATCAATATCTTTTGCTTGACAGTAGACCCGTAATATTGGTATAGACGCCTGTATAACATTTTTGCGTTCTTACTATCCCTATTTTGTAACCGTTCTTGTAGATTTTCATCGGACAAATCTACGAAGCGACCACCGTCAGCCATGTTGCAGGCAGACGGTACTTGTAAACAGTTATCAGTAATCAGTAATTAACAGTAATCACGTGATCACAATATTGACTCCGGACTAGTAGTATATATTACTGATTACAGACCGTATTGACCTACTTTTTTGTTCCCCCCGGTGGAGGATTGAGCGGAACTTGATCACGTGACGATCATGTGATCGTTGGGGAAAACTACCTCCAGCACAAGAGAGCCCCATGCTCTGGGTGACTATAGTTCCGGCAACCTGTAACCTTTGTATTCCTCCGCGGTGATGCGGCCTGGCGGTGATTCGGTCGCGGAAAAAAGCTTCCGCGGAGGAAAAGTAGTCCCTAGATAAAATGGTCCGATTGGGTCGAGTGAGGTATCAAAGTGAAGCATTCGTGAAGGAGCATCTGATGGGCTGGGTGTGGGGTTGAAATATCGGCATTCTGCGCATGCGCGGTGGCCCAAGGGTATGAAAATAGACGTTTTGGAGCTATATTATACGATATTAATATCGACATGATCTAAGCAGGCGCAAACAGTTGCCCATCGACAAGGCGATAACGCAAGTTATGTATATTTGTTTTTCAAAGCGGTGTCCACCAGTTGAAATAAAAAACGTAGATCCATTGGAGTAGATATATATCGTTTTTCTTATTCATCCTTCAATGCCCCCCGTCTCGAATGGGGCTCTATATCCTCTTTTAAATTTTGCAATTTCGTGCCATTTGACTTTATAGTTTTTCTAGTGTGCTTGCATGGGAAAACACAAATTGGAGCGATGCAAGAGGTGGGGAAAAATTACGACGTCTGCCGACTAAAAAGCAACCATATGACTCCACAGGAAAGCATCCCTCGGCACTCGACATTCAGACCCCAGAATACGGTGGATTCTCGGACGTGGCCTTAGTATCTCAGCCACGCTTTTATTGCAGCCCACCGGCTCAAGCCGAATTAGAAACGCTAGCTCGCGGGAGCTGTAATGGCAGATCAGCTCAAATAACTCATCTGATGTTAATGAGTGAGCATCGTCGACGTCTGGTGGTGTAAACGCCTTAACTTGAGGTAACGTGGTAAATGCAAGAATACCCAGAGAAACTAATCTGTAATGCCCGACGTCGTACGGCTTAAACTTCCCACCAAAACCTACATGCATGTGTCGAGTGACATGTACAGAGGGCGGGCCTCGAGCCAAAAATTTCACCAGCAGAATCCTGCCATATAGGCCCTAAGGGTAATACATTTGAGCGATATGCAATAGGTGGGAAAAAACACAACACACGACTTGTTCGCCCACCAGTGATCATTAGTACTGAGGACTGCCATCTTCTAAATGGAGACAACCTGGGAGCCTGGACTGCCTAGTGGCCACTTTTCTTCAATGCCATTCACACGATTAATTGCGCAGTATTATGTATACGAGAGGCTATTTAATTAAGCTTACATTCTCAACGGAGAAATTCTGAAGGAAGTCACCGAACAAAATAATCCGGGAAGCGTTAGATTTCTTGGCTCATAAGATCCTGGACTGAAGAGCTTTTAATCCAAGTATCAATTATTCACGTGCTAAGGCAGCGATAGTGGTTCATGTAAAAATCCAGGGGCATTGTTAACCTTGCTTGCATCTCGATAATCATCAGAGTTAAATTGTGATCATGACATCTGCGGTGCCAGGCATTAATGAAGCGTGAGATCATTTGACTTCTTGTCAGTACTTCCACCACCCTTGTTATTTTGATTATTTTTGAGCGTTCTTAGTTGTAGTATAAACACGGAAAAGGTCGTATTGACCTCTTTGCACTTAAACTTGAGGCGTTGGCACTGGAGATTGGAAAGTGACCTCTGCCAGAGTTTGGCCGCCATCTTGAATTTGGTAAAAAAACTTGACCAATGTGGCAGCGGCTTATTCTTGTGACCTTTGTATTCCTCCGCGGTGATACGCTGCATGGTCCGATTGGGTCGAGTGAGGTATCAAAGTGAAGCTTTCGTAAAGGGGCATCTGATGGGCTGGGTGTCGGGTTGAAATAGCGTCATTCTGCGCATGCGCGGTGGACAAAGAGTATGGAAATAGACGTTTTGGGGTCTTGGTGGACCACTAATGGTCCAATGGAGTCGTATGAGGTATCAATGTGAAGCCTATGTGAGGGGGCATCTGACTGGACTAGTGGTTCGGGCGTTATCACCATTCTGCGCATGCGCAGACAGGGAATTGTGGGAAAAGGGTATGGAAATAGACGTTTTGGGATCTAGGGGAGCCCCTAATGGGCCGATGGAGTCGTATGAGGTATCAATGTGAAGCCTATGTGAGGGGGCATCTGAGTGGACTAGTGGCTCGGCCGTTGTCACCATTCTGCGCATGCGCAGACAGGGAATTGTGGGAAAAGGGTATGGAAATAGACATTTTGCGGTCGAGGTGGGCCCCTAATCGTCCGATGGGGTCGAGTGAGGTATCGTTGTAAAGGATACGTGAGGGGGCATCCGTCTGGACTAATATGACGTGGAACTGACGTCATTCTGCGCATGCGCAGTAGACAAAATGTATGGAAATGAACGTTTTGGGGTCTAGGTGGACCACTAATGGTCCATTGGAGTTGAGTGAGGTATCAATGTAAAGCTGTCATGAGGCAGCATCCGTCTGGACTATGGTGTCGTCCGTGTTCGACATTCTGCGCATGCGCAGACAGGGAATTGTGGGAAAAGGGTATGGAATTTGACGTTTTGGGATCGAGGTGAGCCCCTAGCGAACCGATGGAGTCTTATGAGGTATCGTTGTGAAGCATTCGTGAAGGCGCATCCGCCTGGACAAGTGTGTCGTTCGTGTTCAACAGTCTGCGCATGCGCAGACAGGGAATTGTGGGAAAAGTGCATTGGAAGGAGCGTTTTGGGGTCTAAGTGGGCCACTAATGGTCTGATTGAGTCGAATGAGGTATCAATGTGATGCATACGTGAGGGCGCATCCGGCTGGGTGGATGGGTATTAGGAATATCGTCATTCTGCGCATGCGCAGGCAGGCCGTAGTATGGAAATAGACATTTTGAGGCCAATATGGACCACTATGGGTCCGAATGTGTCTAGGGAAGTGTTATTTTGTAGCTCTCGGGGCGTAGACCACGACTTGAAGGGATGTCCACGTCACCTGTGACGTCACTGGTGACGTCATCAGTGAGAGTAGTAGCGAAAGCGGGAGTTTCGGAGGTGCGATGGAGTGCATTTGGAGTAGATAACGGCCTATTTTTACATCCAACTACCTGGTAGAGTTACCTGTGAGTGTGAGTGTATGCGCGCGTGTGAGTGAGTGTGAGTGAGTGAGTGAGTGAGTGAGTGAGTGAGTGAGTGAGTGAGTGAGTGAGTGAGTGAGGCGTGCACAACGCCCGTGAGGCGTCCCCAACGCCCGTCTTAACGCATGGACGCACTAACGACGGTGAGTGAGTGAGTGAGTGAGTGAGTGAGTGAGTCGATCCCACTGGACTAATGTATCGTCCGTTTTCATCATTTTGCGCATGCGCAGTCTGGCCGTCGTATAGAAAGCAGGCATTTGGGGATTCGTGGAGGTTTGTTGAGTGGTTGACCATCCCGGGTCAAATGGACCGTGTGGGGTATCAGTGTGAAGCTCTCGTAGGAAAAGTGGAAATTGCCTCTCATTTGTGGGGCGCTCACTTCCGGTTGTGTGGGGCGCTGCCCTCAGCCAATCAGAAGCGAGTATTTTGACCCGGTGCATTATGGGACATATCCAAGATGGCGGCGTCTGCCTTCTGGTTCAAGATGGCGGCACGTCCGGTGTCGAAAACTGACCATTTTGTCGGAATGTGGTCATCTGGTGTCGAAAACTGGACCTTGTATGGGTCCCGCCTAATTTGGTGTAGAGATGGACCACTATTGGTCCGAATGCGTCCTGTGGGGTGTCATCTTGTAGTTTTCGGGGTGCAGACCACGATTTGAGGGATGTTCACGTCATCCGTGATGTCATTGGTGACGTCATCAGTAGGAGTAGTAGCCAAAGTGGGCATTTTGCGGCAGTGAAAGAAGGTATTTGGTGTAGAGATGGACCACCCTTGGTTCGAATGTGTCGTGCAGTTCTCGGGGTGTAGACTCCATTTGAGGGATGTCCACAGCATCTGTGACGTCATCGGTGACGTCATCAGTACGAGTAGTAGCGAAAGAGCATGCCTTATAATTGGCTCAGTGTCAATTTTTTCCCACGATTTGAACTGATGAGGGGCACATGCCTATATTTACAGACAGTACCACCATCACCACCACCACACACCACCACCACCACCACCACACACCACCGCACACCACCACCATCACCACCAACACCACCACCAACACCACCACCGGGCGTTGACGGGCGTCAACGCTCGGTGGTGGTGGTGGTAGCTCCCGTGTGGCAGAGCTCTTGGATCGGAGCTCTTGGAGCTCAAAGCTTGTGGAGCTCAGAGCTCGGAAATGACGTCATCGCATGCATGCGCGCGTACCTGTGCTGCACCCGCACCCTGGTGTACCCTATTCCCTACGGGGTATAGGGTACAGGGTGCACCACAGGTACGCGCGCATGCATGCGTCAACGCGTCAACGCCCGATGGTGGTGTTGGTGGTGATGGTGGTGGTGTGCGGTGGTGTGTGGTGGTGTGTGGTTGTGGTGTGTGGTGGTGGTGGTGGTGGTACTGTCTGTAAATATAGAAATGTGCCCCTCATCAGTCCAAATCGTGGGAAAAAATTGGCACTGAGCCAATTATAAGGCATGTTCTTTCGCTATTACTCGTACTGATGACGTCACCGATGACGTCACAGATGCTGTGGATATCCCTCAAATGGAGTCTACACTCCGAGAACTGCAAGATGACACTTCCCACGACACATTCGAACCAAGGGTGGTCCATCTCTACACCAAATACCTTCTTTCACTGCCCCAAAATGCCCACTTTGGCTACTACTCCTACTGATGACGTCACCAATGACATCACAGATGACGTGAACATCCCTCAAATCGTGGTCTGCACCCCGAGAACTACAAGATGACACCCCTCAGGACGCATTCGGACCAATAGTGGTCCATCTCTACACCAAATTAGGCGGGACCCATACAAGATCCAGTTTTCGACACCAGATGACCACATTCCGACAAAATGATCACTTTTCGACACCGAACGTGCCGCCATCTTGAACCGGAAGGCAGACGCCGCCATCTTGGATATGTGCCATAATGTACCGGGTCAAAATACTCGCTTCTGATTGGCTGAGGGCAGCGCTCCACACAACCGGAGGTGAGCGCCCCGCAAATGCGAGGCAATGTCCACTTTTCCTACGAGAGTTTCACACTGATATCCCACACGGCCCATTTGACCCGGAATGGTCAACCATTCAACAAACCTCCACGAATCCCCCAAATGCCTGCTTTCTATACGACGGCCAGTCTACGCATGCGTAAAATGATGAAAACTGACGATACATTAGTCCAGTGGGATCCCACTCACTCACTCACTCACTCACTCACTGACTTACTCACTCACTCACTCACTCACCGTCGTTAGTGCGTCAATGGGCTAAGACGGGCGTTGGGGACGCCTCACGGGCGTTGTGCACGCCTCACTCACTCACTCGTTCATTCACTCACTCACTCACTCACTCACTCACTCACACTCACTCACTCATTCACTCACTCACTCACTCACTCACACACGTGCTTACACTCACACTCACATTCAGAGGTAGTTGGATGTAAAAATAGGCCGTTATCTACTCCAAATGCACTCCATCGCACCTCCGAAACTCCCGCTTTCGCAACTACTCTCACTGATGACGTCACCAGTGACGTCACAGGTGACGTGGACATCCCTTCAAGCCGTGGTCTACGCCCCGAGAGCTACAAAATAACACTTCCCTAGACACATTCGGACCCATAGTGGTCCATATCGGCCTCAAAATGTCTATTTCCATACTACGGCCTGCCTGCGCATGCGCAGAATGACGATATTCCTAATACCCATCCACCCAGGCGGATGCGCCCTCACGTATGCATCACATAGATACCTCATTCGACTCAATCAGACCATTAGTGGCCCACTTAGACCCCAAAACGCTCCTTCCAATGCACTTTTCCCACAATTCCCTGTCTGTGCATGCGCAGACTGTTGAACACGAACGACACACTTGTCCAGGCGGATGCGCCTTCACGAGTGCTTCACAACGATACCTCATAAGACTCCATCGGTTCACTAGGGGCTCACCTCGACCCCAAAACGTCAAATTCCATACCCTTTTCCCACAATTCCAGGCGGATGCTGCCTCATGACAGCTTTACATTGATACCTCACTCAACTCCAATGGACCATTAGTGGTCCACCTAGACCCCAAAACGTTTATTTCCATACATTTTGTCTACTGAGCATGCGCAGAATAACGTCAGTTCCACGTCATACTAGTCTAGGCGGATGCCCCCTCACGTATCATTTACAACGATACCTCACTCGACCCCATCGGACGATTAGGGGCCCACCTCGACCGCAAAATGTCTATTTCCATACCCTTTTCCCACAATTCCCTGTCTGCGCATGCGCAGAATGTTGACAACGGCCGAATCACTAGTCCAGGAGGATGCCCCTCACATAGGCTTCACATTGATACCTCATACGACTCCATAGGACCACTAGTGGTCCACCCAGATCCCAAAACGTCCATTTCCATATCCTTTTCCCATAATTCCCTGTCTGCGCATGCGCAGAATGTTGACAACGGCCGAGACACTAGTCCAGGCGGATGTCCCCTAACATAGGCTTCACATTGATACCTCATACAACTCCATCGGCCCATTAGAGGCTCCCCTAGGTACCAACACGTCTATTTCCATACCCTTTTCCCACAATTCCGTGTCTGCGCATGCGCAGAATGGTGACAACGCCCGAGCCACTAGTCCACTCAGATGCCCCCTCACATAGGCTTCACATTGATACCTCATACGACTCCATCGGCCCATTAGGGGCTCCCCTAGATCCCAAAACGTCTATTTCCATACCCTTTTCCCACAGTTCCCTGTCTGCGCATGCGCAGAATGGTGACAAAGCCCGAACCACTAGTCCAGTCAGATGCTCCCTCACATAGGCTTCACATTGATACCTCATACGACTCCATTGGACCATTAGTGGTCCACCGAGACCCCAAAACGTCTATTTCCATACCCTTTGCCCACCGCGCATGCGCAGAATGGCGCTATTTCAACCCCACACCCAGACCATCAGATGCCCCTTTACGAAAGCTTCACTTTGATACCTCACTCGACCCAATCGGACCATGCAGCGTATTTGAAGTCTGGGGACTATTTTTTCTCCGCGGAAGCTTTTTCCCGCGACCGCATCACCGCCAGACATGACCGCATCACCGCGGAGGAATACAAAGGTCACGTGACCTTGTATCCGAGTTCAAGAGAATAAGCCGCTGCCACATTGGTCAAGTTTTTTACCAAATTCAAGATGGCGGTCAAACTCTGACAGAGGTCACTTTCCTATCTCCAGCGCCAACGCCTCAAGTTTAAGTGCAAAGAGGTCAATACGACCTTTTCCGTGTTTATACTACTACTGTTCTTGTTATTTGCGAACTAAGTGGTGTAAGGTTCAGTCTGAGAACTTCGCGTAATTCTTCACAAAACAGTTTCGAGATACAGAGAAATCTATCCGTGGTGCATTTGTCCGTTTGTTCCGATTGTTCATATCAGACGTTGGATGTTTTTTATACATCGAAAATCTCAGTAAATCAATACTACCGAATGTGGCTACAATATGTGAACGTCCAAAATACAAGTGTCTATTCCGTCATTCAATACTCAGCCCCCATAATCCAAAGACGTATTCCATATCCCATATGACAGCATTTGCACCAAATACGAAAATATATAAAAAAGAAGCAAGAAAAAAACAGCAAACAGCAATCATAGTATACATAGACTACTTTCCGGCTGAAGAGAAGCGGTCAACACTTTTCAATGATGCAGGCAAGGCACACTTATTAACCGCATCCTCCTGGAGAAGGGGGTTATACCAAGTTTCATATAGAACACTGAAATGCTATCAGAGATATACAACATTAAAGATTTTGCATAAATTAAAGATGGCCGTCAAGATTTCCGCCCAATCAGAGAAACCAGAACTGTCATTTATCGTAAGTCTCTTGATGCATCAATGATATATACCAAATATTACATCGAGCACTTCAGCGGTATTAGAGATAGAGATCAGTATGATTTTGCATAAATTAAAGATGACCGCCCATCCTTCCCGCCACTCCGAGGAACTGATGTGGTTATTCATTGCAAATCTCTTGATACATCGATGCTGTATGCCAAGTTTCGTATAGAACACTTAAATAGTATCAGAGATATTATACACTTATTAACTTGTGACGGAGTCAATATCATGAAACCTGGACCCGAGGTCAGACTTGGCCAAGCAGACCTGACCGAGGCCGCAGGCCGAGGTGAGGTCTGCTTGGCCAAGTCTGGCCAAGGGTCCGGATTTCATGATATTGACTCCGTCACAAGTTAATAAGTGTATAATATCTCTGATACTATTTAAGTGTTCTATACGAGTGTTTTATTATACCAAATTTATTAACTGCAGTGAATTATCGCTATGACACCGGGCCAGCGCATGATACTACTATACTCCTTTCCAAAAACGGTACGGCGCATCACGTTGGGCACACCGGTTCTCGTCAGATCACCGAAGTTAAGCAGCGTTGAGCTCGGTCAATACTTGGATGGGTGACCGGGTGCTGTACTGACTGGACTGATCAGTGTCCAGAATAATAGGAACTGTGGACACTCTCGTGTTCTGGCACATGTAGGCACCGTCGTGATATGACTGAAACAATGTTGAAAACGACGTTAAATCCTACTCACTCACTCACTCACCCCTTTCCAAAAACGCCGTTTCGCGAATACTTTCTGTCATGCAGCTGTGTGTTATCGGAAACGAGACACACAGATACAATTTTATGAATAGTTCATGGATAAATCTACAAAGCTGCTTCCAATCTGACTAGAATAATATTGAGAATTTAAACTTTCAGACGCGTTTTCCGAGATTTACGAGGTGAACTCTTCGTCACAAACTCTGGGTGTTTTGATACAATGTAGCCATTGAATTTACACACTTCATTCATAAATCCTATTTGGGTCATGGTGAACTCATTTGATTGGGTGACATCGACGGCGTAAAGTTACTCCAGTTTTGAGATAAGAATGAAATGGATTACTCGGGCAGTGCAGATAGAATTTACATATAACAAATTGTTATACCTCTTGAATATTCAGGAGGCCGAAACGTATGCTTACCATCGACGAGTATTTATCTCCATCCTTCTTTCTCAACCCGGCAAAGATTTTGAAGAGGAATTCGCCAAGTTGTTCTTTCGTTATTGACGACTGTCGAAATCAATATCTTTTGCTTGACAGTAGACCCGTAATATTGGTATAGACGCCTGTATAACATTTTTGCGTTCTTACTATCCCTATTTTGTAACCGTTCTTGTAGATTTTCATCGGACAAATCTACGAAGCGACCACCGTCAGCCATGTTGCAGGCAGACGGTACTTGTAAACAGTTATCAGTAATCAGTAATTAACAGTAATCACGTGATCACAATATTGACTCCGGACTAGTAGTATATATTACTGATTACAGACCGTATTGACCTACTTTTTTGTTCCCCCCGGTGGAGGATTGAGCGGAACTTGATCACGTGACGATCATGTGATCGTTGGGGAAAACTACCTCCAGCACAAGAGAGCCCCATGCTCTGGGTGACTATAGTTCCGGCAACCTGTAACCTTTGTATTCCTCCGCGGTGATGCGGCCTGGCGGTGATTCGGTCGCGGAAAAAAGCTTCCGCGGAGGAAAAGTAGTCCCTAGATAAAATGGTCCGATTGGGTCGAGTGAGGTATCAAAGTGAAGCATTCGTGAAGGAGCATCTGATGGGCTGGGTGTGGGGTTGAAATATCGGCATTCTGCGCATGCGCGGTGGCCCAAGGGTATGAAAATAGACGTTTTGGAGCTAGGCCCCTAATGTGAATGGATCAGTAGGGTATCAAAGTGAAGCATTCGTGAAGGGGCATCTGATGGGCTGGGTGTGAGTTTGAAGTATCGGCATTCTGCGCATGCGCGGTGGCCAAAGGATATGAAAATAGACGTTTTTGGAGCTAGGGGAGCCACTAATGGTCCAATGGGGTCGAGTGAGGTATCAAAGTGAAGCCTATGTGAGGGGGCATCTGATGGTCTGGGTGTGGGATTCAAATATCGGCATTCTGCGCATGCGCGGTGGCCAAAGGGTGTGGAAATAGACGTTTTGGGATCTAGGGGAGCCCCTAATGGTCAATGGGATCAGTGAGGTATCAAAGTGAAGCATTCGTGAAGGGGCATGTGATGGGCTGGGTGTGGGGTTGAACTAGCGGAATTCTGCGCATGCGCTGTGGCCCAAGGGTATGAAAATAGCCGTTTTGGGATGTAGGGGAGCCCCTAATGGTCCAATGGGGTCGAGTGAGGTATCAAAGTGAAGCATTCGTGAAGGGGCATCTGATGGACTGGGTGTGGGGTTGACATATCGGCATTCTGCGCATGCGCGGTGGCCAAAGGGTATGAAAATAGACGTTTTGGAGCTAGGGGAGCTACTAATGGTCCAATGGGGTCGAGTGAGGTATCGAAGTGAAGCATTCGTGAAGGGCCATCTGATGGGCTGGGTGTGCGGTAGGAATATCATTCTGCGGATGCGCAGACGCAATGCGGAGCTCTCGTCCAATCAGAAGCGAGTATTTCAAATCCGTCACAGAGCTCTCGTCCAATCAGAAGCGAGTATTTTGACCCGGTGCATTATGGGTCATATCCAAGATGGCGGCACGTATGTTCAAGATGGCGGCACATCCGGTGTCGAAAACTGGCCATTTCGTCGGGATGTGGTCACCTAGTGTCGAAAACTGGACCTTGTATGGCTCCTGCTAGACGTTTTGGTATCTAGGGGAGCCCCTAATGGGCCGATGGAGTTGTATGAGGTATCAAAGTGAAGTATATTTCAAGCATGGGTGGGTGCATGTAAAATTTTTCCTGAAAAAATACGGAACACGGACTTTATCCTAAATTACGTGAAAATGCCTATATGGGGTATGGGGGATATAGGACCATCCTGGGAAACCTACTTCTCGACATTTGCGGTATAGGTTGTGGGATCTCGTTTTCTTAGTGTCGTCAAGACAAACATGATAGGAAGTGTCCCGCAGCGAATCGGTGAAATTTTTGAAAAACTACGATATAGCCCCATATAGGCCCATACTGGGGGTAAAGGATCAATGTTTGTCCCCCTGGGAAACGTACTTCTATACATTTGCGGTAGGGTTGTTTGGATTTGTTTTTCACGTCTTGTCATTTAGAACATGATAGGAAGTGTCCCGGCACGAATCGGTGAATTTTTTGAAAAAGTACGATATAGCCCCATATAGTCCCATACAGGGGGTATAGGATCAATGTTTGTCCCCCTGGGAAACGTACTTCTATACATTTGCGGTAGGGTTGTGGGGTCTCGTTTTCTTAGTCTCGTCATTTAGAACATGATAGGAAGTGTCCCGGAGCGAATCGGTGAAATTTTTGAAAAAAGTCACTGAGACCCATATAGACCCATATAGTCCCATACTGAGGGTATAGGATCAATGTTTGTCCCCCTGGGAAATCTACTTCTATACATTTGCGGTAGGGGTGTTTGGATTTGTTTTTCACGTCTCGTCATTTAGAACACGATAGGAAGTGTCCCGGAGCGAATCGGTGAAATTTTTGAAAAAAGTCACCGAAGCCTGGGTAGGCCCATAGGCCTATACTGCATGGCTATGGGTGTATAGGGCCATACGGGGTGGACATGTTGGAGTTTAGGTGAGTCCCTAATGGTCCAATGGGGTCGAGTGAGGTCTTATTTTGAAGCTCTCGTGGAGGAGCACTTGACTACACTAATGGTTCGTCCGTGTTCAATAGTCTGCGCATGCGCAGCCTGGCCCGTATTATAGTAAGTAGACATTTTGGGGGGTATGTGGGTGTGTGTTTGGGTTAGAGATGGGCTACTCACGGTTCGAATGGGTCGTGTGAGGTATCAATGTGAAGCTTGTGTGGGGTAGAGTCAGAATGGCGTGTTTTTAAATGCATGTCGCGTCAATATGCGCATGCGCAGTCTGGCCGTACTAGAGAAATCAGGCATTTTGGGGGGTATGTGGGTGTGTGTTTCGGGTAGAGATGGACCGCTATGGGTCCGAATGGGTCGTGGAAGGTGTCAAAGTGAAGCTGGTGCAGGTTAGAGTCAGAATGGTGTGTTTTTAAGTGCAAGTCGCGTTAATCTGCGCATGCGCAGTTGGTTGTAGTAAGTAAAGTGGCCATTTTGGGGCAGTACATGAAGGTATTTGGGGTCGAGATGGGCAATTCACGGTTCGAATGCGTCCTGGAAGGTGTCATCTTGTAGCTCTCGGGGTGTAGACCCCGATTTGAGGGCTGTTCACGTCACCTGTGACGTCATCAGTACGAGTAGTAAGTAAAGTGGGTATTTTGGGGCAGTGAAAGGAAGGTATTTGGTGTAGAGATGGACCATCCTTGGTCCGAATGCGTCCTGGGAGGTGTCATGTTGTAGCTCTCGGGGTGTAGACCCCAATTTGAGGGATAGCCACAGCATCTGTGACGTCATTGGTGACGTCATCAGTACGAGTAGTAGCGAAAGTGGGCATTTTTAGCAGTGAAGGTTGTTACTTGGTGTAGACATGGACCATCCGCGGTGCGAATGCGTCGTGTGAGGTGTCATCTTGTAGCAACGCCCACCAACGCCATTCTGAATGCTTCAACGCCCTGGTGAAATAGCTCAGAAGCTCTGATATTCCATGGAATTGTGACAAATTCTTCGAAATGCAGTGACGCCCGTCAACGCCGATTTGGGGGCCCCATAGACCCCGATTTGGGGGCTGTTCACAGCATCTGTGACGTCATTGGTGACGTCATCAGTACGAGTAGTAGCGAAAGTGTGCATTTTGGGGCAGTGAAGGAAGGTATTTGGGGTAGGGATGCTTCATCCTCAGTCCGAATGCGTCGTGTGGGGTGTCATCTTGTAGTTTTCGGCGTGCAGACCTCGATTTGAGGGCTGTCCACAGCATATGTGACGTCATTGGTGACGTCATCAGTAGGAGTAGTAGCGAAAGTGAGCATTTTGGGGCAGTGAAGGATGATATTTGGTGTAGAGATGGACCATCCTTGGTCCGAATGCGTCATGGGAGGTGTCATGTTGTAGCTCTCGGGGTGTAGACCCCAATTTGAGGGATAGCCACAGCATCTGTGACGTCATTGGTGACGTCATCAGTACGAGTAGTAGCGAAAGTAGGCATTTTTTAGCAGTGAAAGTTGTTACTTGGTGTAGACATGGACCATCCGCGGTGCGAATGCGTCGTGTGAGGTGTCATCTTGTAGCAACGCCCACCAACGCCATTCTGAATGCTTCAACGCCCTGGTGAAATAGCTCAGAAGCTCTGATATTCCATGGAATTGTCACTAATTCTTCGAAATGCAGTGACGCCCGTCAACGCCCGTCGTTACACCTTAACACTCTAACATAATGCCATGATATAGACCGGAGAGAGAACAACAACAGCAACAACAACAACAAGGATGACACATGAGAGAACAACAACAACAAGAAGTTTTTTCATATAGTTTATTTTCCCCAATGTTACATCATACCCACGCTGGGGGAGCCGCGTTGGGTATGTTTACAACTCAAAAAGACTCTTGCCCAATCAGAGGCCACCATTTGTATCTGTCATATTCGTTCCTGCCCGTTAGATGTATTCTTGTCCAATCAGAAGTCTCCATTTCAGAAAGTTCCATCTTCGGCCATGTTCGCTCTGAGCCGTTTATTCTAATCATTGGCGGGCAGGCCAGGATACCGTTGAGGCAACATATCCTCAGATAGTTGTTCGCGCATTCTGAGTATTCATCAGTGCACGAGTGACGCATTCAACCGATGGCAGTGGTGGATCAGCTTGGTAAGGAAAAACGTAACATTGGTCACCCTCTTCACTGTCCACTTGGTGTTGGGTCGTTGTTGTTGGGCCCATCCCAAGACATCCAATTGCTCCACTTGGTCCAGCATCATCTCTAGTGACCTCCGGTCATTGATGGTAAACGGTTGGTCGTACACTGGGTGGATGGCACTGGAATAGAAATAGCGCAATTCACCCGTCACCTTATGGCATAAGATGTACCCAAATGCTACATTTAATGTGAAGGCCGTAGGTTGGTCATTGAAGATGGTTTCCACGTAGCTGCGTAGACGGGTGAGCTTGGTCAGTGGGAAATTGTAGATATCTTGAATAGGGTGATGACGGTGGAAACAGTGCCGTGTCATGGTTCAATGGCGCCGAGAGATGTCACTCTCTGGATGATATTCGGGTAAGAGATCGCTAGGAACATTTATGGGCTCGTCCAGAAAATGTTCGATGTATGACGTATCACTCGAAACCGTAGCGGTGGGGTCCGGCTGGAAATCCAGGCTCTTCCCAACTGTGGGTATAGGCGGGCTCTCCGTCATCGCATCACCAGTGGCGTTCGTCTCCCCGGGCTTATCTTCACTGGGTCTGACCTTCCGCGGCTCCTCTTCAGTAGGAAGTTGTCGCCAAAACCGTGTAGACGGGACATGAATCAAACGCTGATGCCGTCTTAACTGACTGCGTCGTTTGAAGAGTTCACCACAATCCTTACATTGTTCCGTCGTGCCCTCGTGGACTGAGCGTTCGTGGCGCAGTAAATGATCCTCCCGATTAAATGACCGTGCGCAGGTTATACAAGTATGTCGTGCACCGTTGTGGATGGAGGCTTCGTGGCGTCGTAAATCTTCTGGGCGAGTAAATGACTTCTGGCAAGTTGTGCAAGTGAACATCTTGGTGGTTGACAGAGTGTCTGATGAAACGGCAAGGCCGCTTCCCTTTAATAGCACGCTAGCTGTTGATCTATTTTTAGCACACTCAGTTCAACTACCTACCGGATGTAGACTGTTTCTAATCGTCATCGGGCAGGCCAGGATACCGTTGAGGAAACATATCCTCAGATAGTTGTTTGTGCATTCTGAGTATCTATCAGTGCATGGGTGAATACTTTCATCCGATGGGGGTGGTGGGTCAGCTTAACCACGAAGAATGTAACATTGCTGACCCTCTCCACTATCCACTTGGTGTTGGGACGCTGTTCATAGGCCCATTCCAAGGGATCCACAGTGTCCAGTTGGGCCAGCATCGTCTCTAGCGACGCCTGATTGGTGATTGTGAAAGGATGGTCGTACACTGGGTTGATGGCATTGGAATAGAAATAGCACAATTCACGCGTCATCTTATGGCATAAGATGTACCCAAATGCTACATTTAATGTGAAGGACGTAGGTTGGTCATTGAAGATGGCTTCCACGTAGCTGCGTTGACGGGCGAGGTCGGTCAGTCGGAAATTGTACAAGTTCAATATAGGGCGATGACGGTGGAAGCAGTGTCGGATCATGGACCAATGGCGTCGATACATCTCACTCACTGGATGATCTTCGGGTAAGAGATCGCTGGGAATATCCACCGCATCTTCCAGAAAATGTTCGTTGTTGTCAGGCGTATGACTGGAAACAGTAATGCTAGGGACCGGCTGGATATCTAGGCTCTTCTGAGCTGTGGGTATAGGCGGGCTCTCCGTGTTCGCATCACCAGTGGCATTCTCCTCCCCGGGTTCATCTTCAGTGGATCTGTCCCTCCTGGGTGCCTCTTTAGTGGAAAGTTGTCCCTCATGCCGTGGTGACGGACCATGAATCAAACGCTCATGCCGTTTTAACTGACTGGGTCGTTTGAAGAGTTGACCACATTGACGCTTGGGTGGCCCATGAATTGAACGTTCATGGCGCTGTAAATGATCTGGGCGCTGAAACGACAGTGTAGGCCTACACATCGTACAGCTATACCGGGCGGTTCCATCGTGCTTGGTAGCCTCATGGCGGCGCAAGTCGTGTCGGCGAGTGAATGATTTCGAGCACGTAGTACAAGTGAACATCTTGGTGGTTGACAGAGTGTCTGATGAAACGGCCAGGCCGTTTCCTTTTTATAGCAAGCTAGCTGTTGCTCTATTTTTAGCACAATCAGTTCAACTTGAACGACAGCGATATGCAAATGACCTATGACTCCGGCGCGCAAAGGTTTCCACCGTTGGAAACCTTTACACAGCGCGCGCCGGGGTCAAAGGTCAGTTCCGGCCACCACCACCACCACCACCACCACCACCACCACCACCGGGCGTTGACGCCCGTCAATGCCCGGTGGTGGCGTTGGTGGTGGCGTTGGTGGCGTTGATGGTGGCGTTGGTGGCGTTGATGGTGGCGTTGGTGGTGTTGGTGGTGGTGTTGGTGGTGTGCGGCGGTGGTGTTGGTGGAGTCGGTGGTGGTGTGTGTGGTGGTGGTAGAGTCTTTAAATCAGCGCGCGCCGGGGTCAAAGGTCAGTTCCGGTCACGTGAACGGAAGCGGAAGTGACGTCACAGAGGTCATATGCAAATGTCACTTCCGAGCTGTGAGCTCCACAGGCTTTGAGCTCCAAGAGCTCCGATCCAAGAAACACACTCGCAAGCACACACATACACACACGCCTACATCCGGGTTCTTGTCGCTGACGTCCAAGTTGTACGATATGTAGGCCTACACTGTCGTTTCAGCGCCCAGATCATTTACAGCGCCATGAACGTTCAATTCATGGGCCACCCAAGCGTCCATGCGAAGAATGTGGTCAACTCTTCAGACGACCCAGTCAGTTAAAACGGCATGAGCGTTTGATTCATGGTCCTGTGGCGAAAATAGATGATAATATTTTATAGTAAATAATAAACATTATCTATGGGTTTATATTTGGCTTATGACCAAATAATATACATATTAGGACTTTCTCGACAAATAGTAATACAGTTGAAGGATAATTGTAAACAAATCCCCTCTTCCAGACCCCCGTCTATTTTTAGCACTCTTCTTTGATCTCGGGTTGTTTTGCCGACTACTGCACGCGCTACGTCGAACGCATTGGAGTCAGCAACTCTTTGGACCCCCACCGAACTAAATTGTAAGTTTAAATGATTTATAAAATTTATAACGAAAATTCCCGCTAGAAGTAGGAAATACACATGTTAGGGAACATTGTCCTGAACTAGCAACAATTTTGGTTCAGTATTTTCGGAGATATAGATTTTTGAAGTTGACACGGCTTTTGCAGCACTTCGCGATACATGTTAGCATGGAAAGATGCGTGTCAGTCATTTTTAGCGATAAATAAATGCAAAATTAAAAACTGTTGTAATTTATATCAGGCAATATCCTTTTAGGACATGAAACTTAGACTACTGGATGATCTTGTCTTCACGTGTCAAGATTTTAGATCAAGTATTTCACGAGTTATGAATTTTTCAATAATTGGCCGACTCTTGAGATTGTCAACAATTCTGTGCCTTCGCCATTTGTTTTGATAACGAACGCCGAGTCTGAAACTTCAGGAAAAATTGTATTTGGCCATGTTTAGAGATATTTTTGGCACTGATTATTGATATGATATGAAATTATAGATACTTGGCTTACCTTGACGTAAGAATTATGGCTTGCTTTGAGAAATTTTCCCGTAAGTTCCCGGTCAATGATGCAGACAGCGAGATGAAAAGTTCACATGTTCTCGTCTTGTACTTTTCCGTGCAAGCGTGATTTTCGGTGCAAGAGATTTGATCCATCCTCCGTTTGGAAGCATTCTTGTCAATAGTTATTGTCACAGTAATCAAGTTCAGGATACGGGCTTCAAAACCATATATAACTTGGCATATGATTTTTCAAAATTTATCACATTCCGGCCGTCTGAAAACACATGTTTTTCTATCAAAGTTGTCGACTGCACTCATTGCATGTCCGCCGCCTTTTGAAAGTTATGTGACGTAATTTTATTATTTCGGCCAATCAAAACGTTCGTTATTATTCACGCTGGCTTTCAGGCCATAGCAACTTACGTCATGGTTAGCGACCAAAAACCTATAAAAGAAAACTCGACCGTATATATAGGCAAGACGATCTCGGAGTCTCTTCGGGGTACAACACAGAAGTGCTGCCTGCCAGTCAAATAACATGGAGAATCATAATACAGATAGAAGAAGTAAATATTTGGACTAAAGATTACAACAAATTATTTGTAACCCTCATGTCACCATATGGTTACATGTCACCATTTGTCACCATCCGTCAGCATTTGTCATCATAGAGGATTACAACAGCTGTACTTCCTACTTCAAGCCAAATTAACCTCAGACTTTGGATAACTAATTACAGTAAAGTAACCAGGCACCTGATTACATTGTAATTTTGACATTTTGAGCATTTCTTCAGAATTTCCGTCATCATTTACCTGTTTACAGAACTGTCACCATTGAAATGGTTACCAATTAGGGACATTAAGGTTTCCAGACCATTTTCGCCATATCTCTCCATACTTACCAAGTGTCACCAAGGGAAGTCCAGAGTGAGAAAATTATTTACCGTTAAATTAATTCAGGACTATTTGTTGATAAAAATTAACTTTCACAACGGATGACATCGAATGGAATTTAATCTTCAGATGAACTGTATATATTCTATTGATCAAACAATAAATTGAGATTCTCTATTTGTTGAACTGCAAAATTGGACTTGACGTTGGTTATTGTGATACTGTTCAATAGATGGAAACTGTGTTACCCTGAAGGTTACAAAACAATATTAGTATAGAATGGTTACAAAAGTGTGTCATCCTAAATGAATTAAGCTGGAAGACAGAATTTTGATACAACGAAAGCGAAGCAGCAGGTGAAAGATATTAAGGACAAAGGTTAGAATCCGAATCCAGTTGGTAGCGGCGTCTCCGGAGAAGAAGTCAAGATAAGGATACAAGAAATCCAGTTACTTTCCTATTTGATGTGAAAAATAGGTGGTGGCAGCATTCAAGAACACTAGTGGTTATACCGATTTTATCAATAGGGGGACTTAGCCCTTAAGAAACCGCTACAATTGGTGGCAGCGGTGGGATTGTTGCATTCTGGGAAAGCTGCATTCTGAACTGTGTGAAGTTGTGATTAGAAATCTGTTTGAACAGTTTGGCACATAAACGTATATAACGGGACAAGTTAAAGATGGATCCAGAAGATGATACAACGGGACATGATGAGAGTGATGACATTGAAGTTACCTTTAGGGCTCCACTTCAGTGTGAGGAGTCTCCGAGATCGTCTCCACGTGAGGCCGGTTACGGGGACGGGTCTCACGTGCAACGTCGACATCTGAAACCCGAAATGCTCGGAGGTGACACCCCGTGGAAGGAGTATCTCCAGATATTTAACACCATTGCCAGAATAAACAGATGGAGCCGACAAGAGAAAGCGGACTGTCTGTTTACTCATCTGAAAGGCGCTGCAAGACAGTTAATCTGCACCCTTAATGAGTGGGAACAACGAGACTTTGATCGATTGGTGGACGTTTTGAATTCTCGTTTCGGACCCACAGGTCAAGCTGAACTGTATCTTGCTGAAATCCGAAGTCGACGACGTGGAAATAAAGAAACTTTGAGGGAACTAGGGCAGGCTATTCGTAAGCTAGCCATACTGGCATATCCTGATGTGTCATCCGATCAGCAAGATCGTCTGGCAAAGATACATTTCATCGATGCGATTGAAGATGCAGAAATGCGGATGCAAGTGTACCGAGGCAAACCGGAGAACCTTCAAATGGCTGTCACCCTGGCATTAGAATATGAGGGGTACAAGAAGATGGAAGCGCAGCGCAGTGGAAATGCTTCAAGGAAGTTTGTACGAGAAGTGGTTAAAGATCCTACTGTAATCAGCCTGGAAGAACGAGTGAAAAAGATGGAAGAACAGCTCAAACAGCTGACAAGGAATGAAGCTCAAGGTAGAGGAGATTTTCGTCAGCAGCGAAGACGTGCATTATCCAATGTTGAATGCTACAACTGCCATAGAATGGGACACTACAGCAATGAATGCTGCAACAGAGGTTATCGTAGTGAGCAGACACATCATCAGGCGGAAAACGAAGCACAACCGGTCTGCCGAGGCAAGGATCGGTTGTAAATTTACCGATGCCTCGACCTAGGGAAATAGAGAACTCACAGAGGGACACCCCAATTATTACATTTCGCAAGCAAGATGCCAGTGGGTGTCCTGCAACTTACCAGAATATACCAGTCGAGAGCGGTGACAAATGTCCCGTACTGGAGGTAGGGGTCGAGAACCCAGAAGGTTGTCTGTACATTCCTGGTCGAATTGGGAACTTTGATATTTCATTCTTGATTGACACTGGGGCTTCCGTTACCATTTTAGCAACTGATTTCTTTTCCAGAATACCACTGGAAGTTCGACCAGTTATCAAACCAACCTTTCTGAGACTTCTTGCTGCAGATCATACACCACTGAATATCATTGGTTCATGCAGGTTGGACATGGGAATACTGCCCCATTCAACACCAATGGATGTCATCATCGCTGACATTCGCAACGATGGTATTTTGGGAATGGACTTTTTGACGAGGTTCAACTGTGAGATTCATCTGAAAAGTAGAAGTATGACATGTGATGGTTATCAGATTCTGTGCACGGAACAGGGAGCTGGAGGTTTTGTTGAGTCGGGACATTGCCGGCTGATCATTAATCAAACGGTATCAATTCCACCTGGTCAGCAGATGATTATTCCAAGTACACCTGAGCAAGACAACAGAGGAACCATAGGAAAATGGACACTCTGTGAACCCTTGCTAGGGACATTACCTGATGATAAGTTACTGTTCGGGAGAACGCTTGTGGATAGCGAAGAAGAATTCTTCCCATTGCAGGTGATGAACCTGGGGGAAGAACCTCAAGTTATTCACAAAGGTACTACTGTAGCAATAGCAAGCCCAGTGACATCCACTTGTGTTTTTGTGGATGACGCCCTAGGTGATGAAACTAGGGTAGAGATGTCATCTGATGATGACAGTGGTGACGGATTACCACTATTTGATTTACCGAAGCATCTGGAACCACTGTATAACCGGTGTACAGAGGGAATGGTTCCAGGGGATAAATGTAAGGTAAAGGCTCTATTGCTGGAGTACGTTGACATATTTGCTGAGTCGGATGCGGATTTAGGGCAAGCAAAAGGTGTCAAGCATACGATTAATACTGGGAATGCACCACCATTGAGACAACCACCAAGACGGTTGCCAATACACAAACAAGAGGAGGCTGATCAACAGGTTAAGGATATGTTACAGCGGAACATTATAGAAAGGTCATCCAGTCCTTGGGCGTCACCCATCGTCTTGGTAACCAAGAAGGACGGTAGCATAAGATTCTGTGTGGACTACAGAAGACTGAACCAGGTGACAAAGGATGCCTATCCTCTTCCCCGAATCGATGATTCGCTCAATTCCTTACATGGTGCAAAATGGTTCACCACTCTGGATCTTGCAAGTGGTTACTGGCAAGTAGAATTAGATGATGATGCAAGACAAAAGTCCGCCTTCACTACGAGAAGTGGTCTCTGGCAGTTCAAGGTGATGCCCTTTGGGTTATGCAATGCGCCGTCAACCTTCGAGCGTCTGATGGAGATGGTTCTGGCTGGTTACCAATGGGACATTTGTCTTGTGTATCTAGACGACATCATAGTATTCGGGAAAACTCTCGATGAAGCCATTATCAATTTGAGAAAAGTTTTCAATAGGCTCCGTGAAGCTGCCTTAAAGTTGAAGACTAAGAAATGTCACCTGTTTCAACAGGAAGTCGACTACTTGGGGCATGTGGTTTCTTCGGAAGGAATATCAACTGATCCGGAGAAGATCAAAGCAATACAGAAATGGCCAGTTCCGACATCTGTACATGAAGTACGTAGCTTTCTTGGGTTAGCATCCTACTACAGACGGTTCATTGAGAACTTCGCAAGCATCGCCAAGCCCTTGCATGGCTTGACTGAAATGGAGAAGGAATTTCATTGGACTGAAGAATGTGAAACATCGTTCCGACAGCTGCAACAGAGGCTGACCAACAGTCCCATATTGGCATACCCAAGCTCTCATGGTGATTTCATTTTGGACACAGATGTAGTAATTATGGAATTGGAGCTGTCCTGTCACAGTTTCTGGGTGGCCAGGAAAAGGTCATCGCTTATGCCAGCCGAGTTCTTGCCAAACCAGAGAGAAATTATTGTGTAACAAGGAGAGAGCTGTTGGCAGTCGTTCAGTTTGTCAAAAACTTCAGACATTACCCCTATGGGAGACATTTCACCGTTAGAACCGACCACAGCGCTCTGAGATGGTTCATGAACTTTAAAGAACCAGAGGGACAGATGGCAAGGTGGTTAGGACTTTTGAGTACGTATGACTTTGACATAATACACAGACCTGGGAAACAACATGGAAACGCTGATGCACTGTCTCGAATCCCTTGTAGTTGGTGTGACAAGATGGGTTACACAACTAGATCGATTACTAGTATTCTCTCACACGAGAACAGGACAACTGCAGATGTCACAGTTCAAACCGATCATTCAGGACCTATTGAGACGAGGGTTACCAAAGTTCAGTGGTTGCCCAAATGTTGGGGTTATCCACAACGACGTATGAAACGACGGAACACTGCGAAAAAGTATTATCAACCACATGAAAGGAAGGTTACTGCGGTTACAACAAGACAGCAGAAAGCAGCACAAGAAATTCAACCAAAACCTGTGAAGTCAGGGACATCTGATGATTCCCTTGAGGAACAATCAGTTTGGTCAAGTCAGAGGTTAGCTGAAGCTCAACAAAATGATCCGGACCTAACGTGGGTGATTGCTGCGAAGAAAAGTCAAACAAATCGTCCCAAATGGAGTGAAGTGTCTTCTCTTGGGAAAGCACCCAAGTACTACTGGGCTCAATGGGACAGATTGTCATTTCCAGATGGTGTCCTGTATCGCAAGTGGGAGACTATGGAAGGTCCTGATAACTCTCTGCAACTGATTGTACCTGCAAGTTGTAGAAAGGAGGTCTTTCATCATCTTCACTCTTCTAAGACAGCAGCTCATCTTGGAACTCAGAAGACTCTTCACAAGATTAAACAGCGTTACTATTGGGTAGAAATGAGGAGAGATGTCACCCTCTGGTGCAAGCAATGTGATACGTGTGCCTCACGGAAGTCACGCCCTCAAAGATCGAGAGCACTATTGAAACAGTACACTGTTGGAGCCCCTCTCGAGCGAATATCGATAGATATTTTAGGACCATTACCCAAAAGCAGAAAAGGGAACCAGTATATCTTAATCATAAAGGATTATTTCACCAGATGGGTGGAAGGTTATGCGTTACGAAATCAAGAAGCAGACACGGTAGCAGATAAAGTCGTCAAGGAGTTCATTTGCCGGTTTGGAGTTCCAAGACAGCTTCATTCGGACCAGGGTTCAAACTTTGAATCCCATCTTTTCCAGGAAGTCTGTAAGCTGCTGGAGATTGAGAAAACCCGCACCACCCCATACCACCCACAGTCAAATGGGATGGTGGAGAGGTTCAACCGAACTCTAGAAGATAGACTCGCCATGATGGTTGACAAGAATCAGAAAAACTGGGACGAGCAACTGCCTTTCGCACTCATGGCATACCGTTCATCTATCCATGATGTTACACAAGAAACTCCCAATATGATGATGCTTGGTAGAGAAGTTGAACTCCCTCTTGATATCATCACTGGTCGACCTCCTGCAATGTCTACCATGGAAAATGGAGAGTATGCCGCTGAATTACGTGAACGGTTGGAAGCAGCCTATGAGAGGGCTAGAGCATCACAGGCAAAGAATATTGTTCGCCAAAAGCGCAACTATGCCCGATGTCATAAGGGTAGTCCTTACAAAGTTGGTGATGCGGTGTGGCTGTACAACAGTACTCGAAAGAGAAATTTGTCACGGAAGCTATCTTGTAACTGGGATGGATCATTTCAAGTCATGGGAAAGTTGGATGACACAGTGTATCGCTTACAAAAGGGTCCGAATTCTAAGCCAAAAGTGGTCCACTTTGACCGAATGAAACCATATCAGGGTATCAGTTTCTAACCTTGGACAGTAGCCAAAACCAACAATTAGGCTAGTTAAGAACTGGTGACACAGTAAAGGAACTAGGAACAATAAAACTTTATTTGGAAACCAAACGAAACATAGGTACAGAAGTAACAAAACAAAAATGAACTCAATAAATTGTCATTGTTATTTACAGTCATGATGTCAGAGGAATTTCGGTGCAGATGTGGGAAATCATACAAGCAAAGGCAAGGTCTTCACCGCCATAAGATCACTTGTCCAAAAATGGTTGAAATACATCGCGAGGCTCGAGAGGATCAAGAAGAGCATGTTTGTCCTTACTGCCATTTGGAGGTCACCGGAAAACGGGCATTCATGGTGCACTTGTCCGACTGTCGCAAAGCTCCATGGACAAAGGCTAGGCAGGCTGCGACAGTTACCATTCCCAGACGGAAACCTCCTGTGGTAAATAAACGCCCTGCAGCCCCAGGTACCCCTTTGTTGGATGAGGTGGAGCGAGCTGTGGCTTCGATCGAAAGGCCAGAGACAACAACCACCGCTGAGATTCACCTACAGCAGGCTGCGGCTGCTTATTCTATGGCCAGGTCAGCAGTAAGGCGTCGACGGCCATCTGCAGCTGCCCGTCCATCATTTGCCTTTGGATCAGCTAGGCAAGCTGAGGCCAGTAGCTTGCAACATGTGGAAGATGACATATTAATAACCTCAGTGGAACATCCAAGGATCAAATTGAGGGATCCAGTTCCGGTCACCACTTTCTCCGTATCCACTCCATTGATTACCACTTCTTGTCTGGATACCCCGATCACATGCTACCTTCCAATTGCTACTTCCACTTTCTCAGCTACTACTTTCACGGACACCCTTCCTGCGTTCACTTCAGTTGCCACTTCTTCCTTTAACACCAGTCCTGTCTCCACTTCGATGACCACAAGACACCATTTCTGTCACCAGTCCGATGGTCACCACATCTACTGATACAATTATCTTCACTCCAACAGGCACCACATCTGCTGGTACAATTATCTGCACTCCGATGGTCACCACTTCCACCGACACCATCAGTAGATCCATTTCATCAATCACCACTTCCGCTACCACCATGATTCCCAGATTTACGCCATCAACCACCACTTGTATAGATATTATTACTTCTTCCACGCCTTTGTTCGCCACGTCTCCAATGTCCAATATGGAACTTGAAGATGTTGATAGCTCCAACAGCGATGAAATTCAATTCTCAACATCATCCGATAGCTTCCATATTCCAACCTTAATCACCCAGCGAGAAACAAATTACGTCCATATTCATCACGTCGTCACCATGCGTTACCCAGATGGTCGGCGAAGGAGAGAGGAAACCGTAAAGAACTCAATTTGTGGGGAAGAATGCCCGATGTGTAAGACGCGTAGGCTGGAGGAAGACCATTTCCCTCCAGCTTAACAATGTTAACAGTTTCAAATTACAACACATATAAGGGAAGTGGGAAGAGGTGCCGACATACTGACTGCGTCACATGACTTCACAGAATAGTCTTCTGGTTAACCTATTCTAAAGCACATACCAGGAATCTAACGATTCGTGATATGTGTTGTATCTCAGGTACGCTTTTATTGTACCTGTTCATGTGGCAACTTGGATGATATGACCACACGGCCCCTAGCACCGGCATAAGCGGTATTAGATACAAATCTAGAGAGCTGTGACGGAAATGCTCTGACAACTCGTATACTGGTAATTGGTGAGCTGTTTCGCTGTGACAACTCGTACATTGGAGATTGGTGAGCTGTATCGTCGTCAGATGTAAATGACGGCATTTAACACAAAAGACTAGCATGTAAGGCCCGATGTCGACCCAGCATCAACTTCCCACAAAATGCCAACATATATCAAAGACCAAAAGGTCTGTACAGGGGGCGGGCCTCGGGGACGAAACGTCCACCAGTTTTGTTCTACAGTTTTGGTTGACTATTTTGATATCCCTGGTGAGGCCAGATGACAGTTTTGAACGTTGAAGTTAAAGTTGAATTTGAAGTTTAGTCAGTTCCTGAAAATAAAAATTGAACATTAATTACTTGAATGGATATCTAAATAATAATAATCAAATCTTTATTCACATTATTAAAGAAATTGAACGCGATGATAAATATAATTCTCCCCCTCTCTCTCTCTCTCGTTTCTTCTCTCTC
>JAVTVY010015905.1:0-65232 GCA_036873755.1 Hanleya hanleyi
AGACGGAGTGAGCCAGGACAAGGTATAGGGTTGAGTAAGCAGATGGAGTGAGCTAGGACAAGGTATAGGGTTACGTCAACAGATGAACTGAGTCAGGACAAGGTATATGGTAACAGACGAACTAAGCCTGGACAAGGTATTCAACAGATGGACTGAGCCAGGTCAAGGTATAGGGTTGAGTAAATAGATGGAGTGAGCTAGGACAAGGTATAGGGTTAAGTAAACAGATGGAGTGAGACAGGACAAGGTATAGGGTTGAGTAAGCAGATGGAGTGAGTTAGGACAAGGTTTAGGGTTAAGTAAACAGATGGAGTGAGACAGGACAAGGTTTAGGGTTAAGTAAACAGATGGAGTGAGCCAGGACAAGGCATTCAACAGATGGACTGAGCCAGGTCAAGGTATAGGGTTGAGTAAATAGATGGAGTGAGCTAGGACAAGGTATAGGGTTAAGTAAACAGATGGAGTGAGACAGGACAAGGTTTAGGGTTAAGTAAACAGATGGAGTGAGCCAGGACAAGGTATAGGGTTGAGTAAATAGATGGAGTGAGACAGGACAAGGTATAGGGTTGAGTAAATAGATGGAGTGAGACAGGACAAGGCATAGGGTTGAGTAAGCAGATGGAGTGAGACAGGACAAGGTATAGGGTTGAGTAAGCAGATGGAGTGAGACAGGACAAGGTATAGGGTTAAGTCAACAGATGGAGTGAGCCAGACAAGGTATAGGGTTGAGTAAATAGATGGAGTGAGCCAGGACAAGGTATATGGTAACAGATGAACTGAGCCAGGACAAGGTATTCAACAGATGAACTGAGCCAGGACAAGGTATTCAACAGATGGACTGAGCCAGGACAAGGTATTCAACAGATGAACTGAGCCAGGACAAGGTATTCAACAGATGGACTGAGCCAGGACAAGGTATTCAACAGATGGACTGAGCCAGGACAAGGTATTCAACAGATGGACTGAGCCAGGACAAGGTATTCAACAGATGGACTGAGCCAGGACAAGGTATTCAACAGATGGACTGAGCCAGGACAAGGTATTCAACAGATGGACTGAGCCATGACAAGGTATTCAACAGATGGACTGAGCCAGGACAAGGTATTCAACAGATGGACTGAGCCAGGACAAGGTATAGGGTTAAGTCAGCAGATGAACTGAGCCAGGACAAGGTATTCAACAGATGGACTGAGCCAGGACAAGGTATTCAACAGATGGACTGAGCCAGGACAAGGTATAGGGTTAAGTCAGCAGATGAACTGAGCCAGGACAAGGTATAGGGTTAAGTCAGCAGAGCGACTGCTTCATAAGTCAAGAGAGGGATTGGACCAAGACCATATATTGGGTTGGGTCAAAAGAGCGACTGAGCTATAGGTCTATGAATTACTAGTAAACATTCTAGAACGATAAACATATAAAACTAGTAATTACACTCTGTACTTAATTTTGGTCGGAATCAATTATTTAAGTGGCCAAAAGCACACACCAGCAAGGTATCCAATTATTCCGCTGATTTTTGTCTTTTTTCTCTGTCCTTGTTCATCGAATTTATGGAAGCTTGTTTTGTTTTTGACAAGTCAATACATCATGCTCCTCCCTCAATATAAACCCTCAAGCAAATTAATGGCAAACCCGTGTAGTACACGAGGTGGGATTAAGGAGGTTCGATCCCTGGCCAACCACAATTCGGGCGGGAAATCGTGCCAATCTCCATATCCTTGCCATATAATGATATGAAATGTAATCTCTGCCCTCTTGTGACGCCATGATGAAAAATTCTCCCGAATATCTAGCGCTACGCAAATTAATGCAGGAAAATCGAAAGCCGCGAGGGCTCCCCTGAAATACCTCCTTAGATGCCTACACTATCTTCAGCATATAAGTAGCTAAAAAACACTTCGAAATGTACAAGTCATGACAAATTCACAATTAATGTCAGCAGTCCAAATTCCCACTGTTTGAGGGAATTATGCAGTCGATAGAAACCACCTGTGCCAGTTTTTCCCCATGACCGCGGGAATATGTTTCGCTCTTCCAGAATATAAAAATGCTAACAGTGGTGTCCCAGGATTGCAGAGGTATAGAACAGCAATCATATTAGACCAAGCACTGACCACCATAGGTCAGCTAGAATGCTGGGGAAGCAACAGAAATGTGTAGGCCTAAATATATTGTGAAAGGCGGTTGCTAATGGTCCAAAAGGGTACGACATATTTGGTATACATGGGAACCGTTAAATGTCCATATGACTGTCTGGTGTTGATGGATTATACGTTCATCGGGTCAGGGTCTCATCAATCTCCATTGTAAGACCCTATGTTATCAACCTCCAATTATAGGTTGTCTCGATCATGTCAACAGCGCTGTGTCATATTTGGCAGTTCGGAGTTGGTTAAGTTATAGGTAACCGGTATATGCTTTACGCCGTTGATAATTTGATTAAAATGTATAGGACTCCCATTTAAGATACGGGACTTCGTACAGGCACAGAGGCTCGTTACCGCTGGTAATTAGTTAATTAGGTTCATGTGGGGGAGGGGTAGAGGGCTAGTTTTATATACTCCCTCGACCCCCTTCTCTAATCAACCTAATTAACTATTTAGCCTCGGTAACGAGCCTCTGAGATCACAGATCACAGGTAGCTGTGAAAGGAAGAAAACAATGTTCCTTTTCATAATTCCCTTTAGGAAAATATGTCTTAGCCGAGTTGTAAATCAGAAAAAATGTCTTACCTATAGGTTAATATACATACTCTCTTAAAAACTTGAGTGAAAAGTTCACTCAAGTAACAGTGGAAATACACACGTAATTTGAGTGAAATTCAGTCAAGCTTGAGTGAAATTAACTCAAGTGGAGTGAAGTTGATTCACTAAAGTTGAACACACTCAATTTGAGTGGAAGTCACTCAACATGAGTGAAAGTGCTTGAGTGGGATGAACTACCACTCTTTCTTGAGTGAAATTTCACTCAATTTTTTCAGACAGTAAGAGCCAAGTATTTTATCCACCGGACATTCTTGTCTTTCACACGGGTCAGTCGATATCAAAGATCTAATAACTGTCAGCAGGACCTTGTCGATTCCACCCGGACATCCGCGACCGACCACAACACAACATGGTGTCATTGCATCCATTGCAGGTTATCACAAATTATCATTCTGTGATATTCAAAGATGCAGTGATGAATTTGTCTCGGTTGCATGTCGAGTCTCCTTTAGGCATAACAGATCGGAAATATGCAGCTCTGCCAATGACATATAGGCTCGAACAGACTATTAACTATGGAAACTATTAAGCGCTTTTGGCTTTGAATAACAGAGAAAACGACGCAGCTCGCTGTGTTCGACTTTATTCGATATCAGCTGGATAATGACTTTAACAAGCCCCTTCATTTAGCGAATCAATCAAACACTGGGCCTGGGTTAAGCGCCCGTAGAAGATAGATTCGAGTTGAATACAAACGAGATATACTACAGGAATAATTGATAAGCTATATGAACCTTTCCATTGACTATCATGCTAATATTACCAATCGTTATTATGCCCAGCGGGTCATATCAGAGGCGGAACAACTCTGTGATTCGGTCGTCAATCATCGTCCTTTCGCATGAAAAATTGCTCCGAACCATGTAGTAGGAGTTTAATTAGCAGGGCGGCCATGCAATAGCCCAGGCAAGATAGGTTTAAGTCAGTTCTGCGACTGCACATAGACCAGGTCAGTTTGGCTGACGTCAGCTCTGTGCTGCATATAGAACACGCAGGCCAGTTTGGATAAGTCGACTTTGTGCATACACCGGCAAGTTAGGGTTAAGTAAGCTCTGTGGCTGCACATAAACAAGGCCAGATAATGAGCAAAACGATGGCCCATAGACCAGGTCAGGTAGGATTGAATGAACAAGGCAATTAGTCACATAACCCGGGCCAGGTTCTGACAGCAGAGTGACTGTATATACCCCAGGTATAAGGTTCTGACAGCAGAGTGACTGTATATACCCCAGGTATAAGGTTCTGGCAGCAGAGTGACTGTATATACCCCAGGTATAAGGTTCTGACAGCAGAGTGACTGTATATACCCCAGGTATAAGGTATAAGGTTCTGACAGCAGAGTGACTGTATATACCCCAGGTATAAGGTTCTGACAGCAGAGTGACTGTATATACCCCAGGTATAAGGTTCTGACAGCAGAGTGACTGTATATACCCCAGGTATAAGGTTCTGACAGCAGAGTGACTGTATATACCCCAGGTATAAGGTTCTGACAGCAGCGTGACTGTATATACCCCAGGTATAAGGTTCTGACAGCAGAGTGACTGTATATACCCCAGGTATAAGGTTCTGACAGCAGAGTGACTGTATATACCCCAGTATAAGGTTCTGACAGCAGAGTGACTGTATATACCCCAGGTATAAGGTCCTGACAGCAGCGTGACTTTTTATAGCCCGAGCAAGGTAGGGTTCTGACTGCAGAGCGACTGTATATAGCCCGGCTCAGGTAGGGTTCTGACAGCAGAGTGATTTTTTTGTAGCCCGGGTCAGGTCATCTTCACCACGTCAAGGTTTTTATTTGTGAACCAAAGGCGAACCCTTGACCAACTTGCATAGCAAACCGCGTTCCGCCCACATTCCAGTTAAGTGACCTAGAAAAACTGCGCTGATGGTAAAATACGTTTGGGTTTTACTTTCGCTGCTAAACTATTCGCTGATACCGGATGTAAAATATTTATTCCGAGCACGCATAACAATAAAATATTAATGGATAGACTAGTGAAATTTTATAGAATCCGTGCGTTTCAACTCAATTCAAGTCCTTCAGTGGGAAGGTGAGGTCGGATACACTGACCGCCTTTGAAGTTTCATTGTTTCCTACATTTGCCTGGCTTGTTGAATGTTTGATGGTAGATGAATGGGTTTATTTTCTCTTCAAATAGATTTTGTTTTAAACTATGTTTCCTTTATATTTATTAATGCTCACGGTTGTTGAAAAGGTGCATGTTCATCTGCCACTGGATATCGCACAAGCTATGGTGTTTTCGAATCTGTTGTCACGGTCGCCATGGTCGCGGTACTTAAGTGATCTGAATGGTCAATATGTGCAGGATGTTGCTTTTGCTGATTGGCTGATATCTACCACTGTGTTGTCGTTGATCACGATACTTTGCCTAAGCGTACCAGGGGCTATATCTAGGATAGAGATACCCCTGATTTTAGCGAGGATGGGGTCAGGTATAGGGTTCTGACAGCAGAGTTAACACTGACAGTTCCTTGTGAGTTGAGAAAGAAACAATGCCGGATGATAAGTAGAAACACATGGTTACACTTGCAAAATCTGCTCTGCTAATTATTCATGCGCAATTAAATTATTAAACTTATTTGGCAGAATAAGCATTTTGCATATTCCCCATTTAAACTCCGTCGCCCATCCTTTTTTTGAAAATATTTCTTGTTTGCGCCCTTAGTTTCCAGTATGAAATTTCTTTTCAAATTGGAATTTTATATCGTTTCTCAATTGATCGGTTAAGAGCGTATACCTAATAAGCTCGTGTTAGAGGTTGATGGTATCCTATCTCGATCAATACAGTCAATCAAAACCAGATAATCGTCTGTACACATATCGTTATACATGCACCAATGGGTTAATGGTGTATCCAGATCGAAATGTCGCATCCACTTGGATCCCTGCCAAAGCTTCTCACAAAATATTTAGGTTTACGAACTCCTTGTCGATAAATGCTCTCACGGTGACCATCAATGGGACATTGCAAGAATGTGTTGCTTTCTCAGCATTCTAGCCCGACTGGACAGTTCGTGGTCTATAACGCGGTTGACACACTGACACACTTCTCGTTCTTCAACTGTGGGTCCGGCATGAAAGAGAGGAAAATAAACCCGATCTCTCGTGTATGTAAAATCGGCGAGAGCTGTTTTTCACTCTCCTGGATTTCGTTTGCGGAGTAATGCGGGAATAATCAATCTCTTCAATGTAACTCTTCACTGCATTTCCAGATTTCAGGCGAGTGGTCAACAACTCTCCTGGAGAAATTTTTTCCACAGTTATCACTCTCCTTAAAACCCAGAGACTGCAACCCCGGGTGATAAATTACACACGAAGAATAATGGGTATAGTCAATATTGGTATGTAGCGGCAACACCGAATTTAGGGGATCACACTGGTCACTATCACGATCATATACTACCTGGATTGTAAAACTAACCAACCAGAACACGCTCACTTATAAACTGAATATACGACCAGTTTGTTGTCAACTTGACCACTCAGTGTGTCAAATTTGAAAGTACAAATACACGTTCTATATTACTATTGCCATGCTCTATCGCCATGTAGTCTAGATCGTGTATTTACTGCTTTTACTATCTTGCAACGCCAAACAGCAGGGTTAGTGTATGGACATTCTCAAGTGGATATTTTGCTAACGCCAACAGAGATGACAAGAAATCCACAATCATCCCTCGTTGTCAGTTGTTGGCTGTACCCGAGAACAAAGAGTTTAAACAGACTTCTGTCCAGTGTCATCACATCTTCACAACGTCAAGATATTTGAGGCTAAGGCGAAAGAAATACCCCTGATTTTAGCGAGAATGTTGTCATCACTGCTCTGATTGGTGAGACAGAAGTCGAGCGATTGGGTACATTTTGCTACAAATGCCAAAGGTTCTTTGCAGGGCCAGCCAAAAACTCTCAAAGAGAGACTTCCAACTTACGCTTGACCCAGAGGGTAACCAGGTTGACCCAGATCCAGTTAGAACCAGAACCAGAAGGTATTTTGGTTAACCCAGAGGGTCATCCGTTTGACCCAGATCGTAATTCGGGTTGACCCAGTGGGTGATCCAGGTTGACCAAGAGGACAATCCAATATGATGCAGAGGGTAATCCAGGTTGACTCAGAGGGTGATCCAGCACGTAATCCAGTTAAGACCAGAGGATATATCAGTTTGACCCCAAGAGTGATCCTGGTTGACCAAGAGGATAATCCGTTTTGACCCAGAGGATGATCCACGTTGACACAGAGAGGCTGACGCAAGTTTGACATTCCAGGCTATTTCACTGATCTGGAATCAGTGGTGGTGTTTTTGATGTACTTACTTGCAAAAATTGTCGAAGAACGATTAGTATTGAAACTCGAAAGAGAAATCTCTACCGAAACTGGTCGCTTTGTGCTGTCACGGGTTCTCGACATTACTCCAGTTGACATTGGTTGTTGCCCCTGCATACCTGGCCAGGGTTATATGGGCAATTGCCTTGTCCAGTCAATGCTAACTGGACTGGTCTATAGGCAATCGTTCTACTCATTATCTGGCCTTGTTTATGTGCAGCCACAGAGCTTATTATCCCTAACTGAACTGGTGTATGCACAATCACAGAGTTGGCTTAACCCTAACTGACGCGGTCTATGCAAGGTCACAGATCTGGCTTAACGCTAACTGTCGATGTAGGCGCAGGCACAGAAGTGACTTAACCCCAACTAACCCGGTCTATGTGCAGTCACAGAGCTGACTGAACCCAAACTGAATCGGAGTATGCGCGGTCACAGAGGTGACCTAACCCTAACTGGCCTGGTCTATGTGCACTCACAAATCCGACTGAACCCTAACTGGCATGGTGTGTACGCAATCACAGAGTTCACTTAAACCTAATTGGCCTGGTCTATATGCACTCACAAAGCTGACTTAATCTTTTAACTGACCCGGTCTATCTGCAGTCTCAGAGCTGACTTAACCCTAACTGGCCTGGTCTATGTGCAGTCACAGAGCTGACTTAACCCTAATTGGTCTGGTCTATGTGCAGTCAAAAAGCTGACTTAACCCTATAACTGGCCCGGTCAATGTGCAGTCACAGATCTGACTTAACCCTAACTGGGCCGGTCTATGTGCAATCACAGAGCTGACCTAACCATAACTGGCCTGGTCTATATGTAATCACAAAACTGACTTAATCCTATAACTGGCCCGGTCAATGTGCAGTCACAGAGCTGACTTAACCCTAACTGATCCGGTCTATTTGCAGTCACAGAGCTTACTTAACCCTAACTGACCTGGTCTATGTGCACTCACAAAGCTGACTTAACCTTATAACTGACCTGGTCTATGTGCAGTCATAGAGCTGACTTAACCCTAACAGGTCTGGTCTATGTGCAGTCAAAAAGCTGACTTAATCCTATAACTGGCCCGGTCAATGTGCAGTCACAAAGCTGACTTAACCCTATAACTGACCCGGTCTATGTACAGTCACAGAGCTGACTGAACCCTAACAGGTCTGGTCTATGTGCAATCCCAAAGCTGACTTAACCCTATAACTGGCCCGGTCTATGTGCGGGCACAGAGTTGGCTTAACCCTAACTGTCCCGGTGTATGCGCAGCCACAGAGTTGGCTTAAACAGAACTGTCTCGATGTAGGCGCAGTCACAGAGTTGGCTTAACCCTAACTGTTCCGGTTTATGCGTAGTCACAGAGTTGGCTTATCCCAAACTGTCACAGTGTTGGCGCAGTCACAGCGTTGGCTTAACCCTAACTTGGCCGGTGTAGGCGCAGCTAGAGCTGGTTGAACCCTAACTGGAGCAGTGTTTGCCCACTCACAGAGCTGACTTAATCCTAACTGGCCTGGTCTATGTGCAGTCACAGAGCTGACTTAACCCAAACTGAATCGATGTATGCGCGGTCACAGAGGTGACTCAACTCTAACTGGCCTGGTGTATGCGTAATGAAAGAGCTGACTCAACCATAACTGGCCAGGGGTATGTGCAGTCACAGAGTTGGCTCAACCCTAACTGGCGCGCATTTTGCTCAGTCACAGAACTGACTTACTCCTAACTGGCTTGGTCTCTATGCAGTATAGCACAGCTGCCTGGACCCTACCTGGTCTGAGCTATTGCATAGCCGCTCTGCATGTTGATTACGACTCTATTGCATGGTTTTGGGGCAAGTTTCGATGCGAATGGACGATGATTGACGACCAAATCACAGGATTGTTCCGTCTCTGATATGACCCGTTGGGCATATTAACGATTGGTAATATTAACACGGTATAGTCAAGGGAAAGGTTCATATAACTTATCAATTATTCCTGCTGAAAATCTCGTTTGTATCAACTGGAATCTATCTTTACCAGCGTTTAACCCAGGCCCAGTGTTTGATTGATTCGCTAAATGAAGAAGGAGGTCTTGAATAACAGACTCATTAAAGTTTTTATCCAACTGATATTGAATAAAGTCGCACATAGCCAGCCGCGTCGTTTTCTATGTTATTCAAAAGCCGGAAGCGCTTAATCATTTCCATCGTTAATAGTCTGTTCGAGCCATAGCCGCATATTTCCGATCTGTTATGCCAAAAGGAGACTCGACATGCAACCGAGACAATTCATCGGTGCACTTCGAATAACACAGAATGATAATTTGTGATAACCTGGATTGGATGCAATGACACCATGTTGTGTTGTGGTCGGTCGCGGATGTACGAGTGGAATCGACAAGGTCCTGCTGATAGTTATTAGATCTTTGATATCGGCTGACCCGTGTGAAAGACAAGGATGTCCGTTGGATAAATACATCGCTCCTACTGTCTGAAAAAAATTGAGTGAGATTGAGTGAGAGTGTGTTCAACTTTAGTGAATCAACCTCACTCCAATTGAGTGAGTTAACTCAATTTGAGTGAATTTCACTCAAATTACGGATGTATTTCCACTCTTACTTGAGTGAATATTTCACTCAAGCTTTTTAAGCGAGTATATTTGTAACTCGGCTGAGACATATTTTCCTAAAGAAACATATGAAAAGGAACATTTTTACCTTTCGTTCACAGCTGCCTTTCTATGATCACAGGGGCTTGTTACCGTGGCTAAATAGTTAATTAGGTTGATTAGGGAAGGGGGTCGAGGGAGTAAATAAAACTAGCCCTCTACCTCTCCACGCACATTAACCTAATTAACTAATTACCAACGGTAACGAGCCTCTGTGCCTGTATGAAGTCCCGTATCTTAAATGGGAGTCCTACATTTTAATCATGTTATTAACGGCGTAAAAGCATACACCGGTACCTATAACTTACCAAACTCCGAACTGACAAATATGTCGCCGCTGTTGACATGATCGAGACAACCTATTTGGAGGTTTATAACATACGGTCTTACTGTAGAGACTGATGAGGCCCTGACCCGATCAACGTATAATCCATCAACACCAGATAGTCATATTGACATTTAACGGTTCCCATGTATACCTATGGTTTTCAATGATGTACAAAGATCGAAATGTCGTATCCTTTTGGGCCATTAGCAACCGTCTTCCACAATATATTTAGGCCTCTATACATTCCTGTTGCTTCCCCGGTATTCTAGCGATGGCGGTCAGTTCTTGGTCTGTTCTATACCTCTGCAATACTGGGACACCATTGTTAGCAATTTTATATTCTGGAAGAGCGAAACATATTCCCGCGGTCATGGGGGGAAAAATGGCACAGGTGGTTTCTATCGACTGTAAAATTCCCTCGAAAAGTACATGGTGGGGATTTCGGCTGCTAACATTAATTGTAAATTTGTCATGACATGTAAATTTCGAAGTGTTTTAGCTACTTATATGCTGAAGATAGTGTAGTTATCTAAGGAGGTATTTCAGGGGAGCCCTCGCGGCTTTAGATTTTCCTGCATTAATTTGCGACTGCGCTAGATATTCGGAGGAATTTTTCCCTCAGTAGTTAATACATCATGGCGTCACAAGAGGACAGAGATTACGTCTCACATCACTAGATGGCAAGGATATGGAGATTAGCACGATTTCCACCTCTTGTATTACACGGGTTTGCCATTAATTTATTTGAGGGATTATATTGAGGGACGAGCATGATGTAATGACTTGTCAGAAACAGAACAAGATTCCTTAAATTCGATGAACAAGGACAGAGAAAAAGGACAATTATCAGCCAAATAATAGGATACCTTACCGGTGTGTACTTTCGGCCACTTAAGAAATTGATTCGGACCAAAATTTAGTACAGAGTGAAATTACTATAGGTTAAATTATAGAATGTTTACCAGTAATTAATAAATCTGATAGCTCAGTCGCTCTTTTGACCCAACCCTACCTGGTTTAAGGCTCAGTCGCTCTGTTGACAACCCTATACCTTGTCCTGGCTCAGTCCATCTGTTGAATACCTTGTCCTGGCTCAGTCCATCTGTTGAATTCCTCCTCCTGGCTCAGCTCATCTGTTGAACACCTTGTCCTGGCTCAGTCCATCTGTTGAATACCTTGTCCTGGCTCAGTCCATATGTTGACTTAACCCTATATCTTGTCCGGTCTCAGTCCATCTGTTGCCGTAGCCCATACCTTGTCCTGGCTCACTCCATCTGTTTACTGAACCCTATACCTTGTCCTGTCTCAGTCCATCTGTTGTCGTAACCCCATACCTTGTCCTGGCTCACTTCATCTGTTAACTTAACCCTATACCTTGTCCTGGCTCATACCCCTGATCTTGGCTCGGTTCCCGTGTTGACCTAAGCCATATACCTGGTCTTGGTTCAGTTCCCGTGTTGACCGAACCCTGTACCTGGTCTTGGCTCAGTCCCTCTGTTGAGCAACCTTGTACCTGGCCTTGGCTCAGTCCCTCTGTTGACCTAACCTGTACCTGGTCTTGGTTCAATCCCTCTGTTGACCTAACCTTGTACCTGGCCTTGATTCAATCCCTCTGTTGACCTAACCCTGTACCTGGTCTTGGCTCAATCCCTCTGTTGACCTAACCCTGTACCTGGTCTTGGCCCAGTCCCCCTGTTGACCTAACCCTGTACCTGGCCTTGGCTCAGTCCCCCTGATGACCTAACCCTGTACCTGGTCTTGGCCCAGTCCCCCTGTTGACCTAACCCTGTACCTGGCCTTGGCTCAGTCCCCCTGTTGACCTAACCCTGTACCTGGTCTTGGCTCAGTCCCCCTGTTGACCTAACCCTGTACCTGGCCTTGGCTCAGTCCCCCTGTTGACCTAACCCTGTACCTGGTCTTGGCTCAGTCCCCCTGTTGACCTAACCCTGTACCTGGCCTTGGCTCAGTCCCCCTGTTGACCTAACCCTGTACCTGGTCTTGGCCCAGTCCCCCTGTTGACCTAACCCTGTACCTGGCCTTGGCTCAGTCCCCCTGTTGACCTAACCCTGTACCTGGCCTTGGCCCAGTCCCCCTGTTGACCTAACCCTGTACCTGGCCTTGGCTCAGTCCCCCTGTTGACCTAACCCTGTACCTGGCCTTGGCCCAGTCCCCCTGTTGACCTAACCCTGTACCTGGTCTTGGCCCAGTCCCCCTGTTGACCTAACCCTGTACCTGGCCTTGGCTCAGTCCCTCTGTTGATCTAACCTGTACCTGGTCTTGGCTCAATCCATCTGTTGACCGAACCCTGTACCTGGTCTTGGCTCAGTCCCCCTGTTGACCTAACCTTGTACCTGGCCTTGGCTCAGTCCCTCTGTTGACCTAACCTGTACCTGGTCTTGGCTCAATCCCTCTGTTGACCTAACCCTGTACCTGGCCTTGGCTCAATCCCTCTGTTGACCTAACCTTGTACCTGGCCTTGGCTCAGTCCCTCTGTTGACCTAACCTTGTACCTGGCCTTGGCTCAGTCCCTCTGTTGACCTAACCTGTACCTGGTCTTGGCTCAATCCCTCTGTTGACCTAACCCTGTACCTGGCCTTGGCTCAATCCCTCTGTTGACCTAACCTTGTACCTGGCCTTGGCTCAGTCCCTCTGTTGACCTAACCTTGTACCTGGCCTTGGCTCAGTCCCTCTGTTGACCTAACCTGTACCTGGTCTTGGCTCAATCCCTCTGTTGACCTAACCCTGTACCTGGCCTTGGCTCAATCCCTCTGTTGACCTAACCTTGTACCTGGCCTTGGCTCAGTCCCTCTGTTGACCTAACCTTGTACCTGGCCTTGGCTCAGTCCCTCTGTTGACCTAACCTGTACCTGGTCTTGGCTCAATCCCTCTGTTGACCTAACCCTGTACCTGGCCTTGGCTCAATCCCTCTGTTGACCTAACCTTGTACCTGGCCTTGGCTCAGTCCCTCTGTTGACCTAACCTTGTACCTGGCCTTGGCTCAGTCCCTCTGTTGACCTAACCTGTACCTGGTCTTGGCTCAATCCCTCTGTTGACCTAACCCTGTACCTGGCCTTGGCTCAATCCCTCTGTTGACCTAACCTTGTACCTGGCCTTGGCTCAGTCCCTCTGTTGACCTAACCTTGTACCTGGCCTTGGCTCAGTCCCTCTGTTGACCTAACCTGTACCTGGTCTTGGCTCAATCCCTCTGTTGACCTAACCCTGTACCTGGCCTTGGCTCAATCCCTCTGTTGACCTAACCTGTACCTGGCCTTGGCTCAATCCCTCTGTTGACCTAACCCTGTACCTGGTCTTGGCTCAATCCCTCTGTTGACCTAACCTGTACCTGGCCTTGGCTCAATCCCTCTGTTGACCTAACCCTGTACCTGGTCTTGGGTCAATCCCTCTGTTGACCTAACCTTGTACCTGGTCTTGGCTCAATCCCTCTGTTGACCTAACCTGTACCTGGCCTTGGCTCAGTCCCTCTGTTGACCTTACCCTGTACCTGGTCTTGGCTCAATCCCTCTGTTGACCTAACCTGTACCTGGCATTGGCTCAGTTCCTCTGTTGACCTAACCCTGTACCTGGCCTTGGCTCAATCCCTCTGTTGACCTAACCCTGTACCTGGTCTTGGCTCAATCCCTCTGTTGACCTAACCTGTACCTGGCCTTGGCTCAGTTCCTCTGTTGACCTAACCCTGTACCTGGCCTTGGCTCAATTCCTCTATTGACCTAACCCTGGACCTGGTCTTCGCTCAATCCCTCTGTTGACCTAACCCTGTACCTGGCCTTGGCTCAGTTCCTCTGTTGACCTAACCCTGTACCTGGCCATGGCTCAATCCCTCTGTTGATCTAATCCTGTACCTGGTCTTGGCTCAATCCCTCTGTTGACCTAACCCTGTACCTGGCCTTGGCTCAATCCCTCTGTTGACCTAACCCTGTACCTGGTCTTGGCTCAATCCCTCTGTTGACCTAACCTTGTACCTGGTCTTGGCTCAATCCCTCTGTTGACCTAACCTGTACCTGGCCTTGGCTCAGTCCCTCTGTTGACCTAACCCTGTACCTGGCCTTGGCTCAATCCCTCTGTTGACCTAACCCTGTACCTGGCCATGGCTCAATCCCTCTGTTGACCTAACCTGTACCTGGTCTTGGCTCAATCCCTCTGTTGACCTAACCCTGTACCTGGCCTTGGCTCAGTCCCTCTGTTGACCTAACCCTGTACCTGGCCTTGGCTCAGTCCCTCTGTTGACCTAACCCTGTACCTGGTCTTGGCTCAGTCCCTCTGTTGACCTAACCCTGTACCTGGCCTTGGCTCAATCCCTCTGTTGACCTAACCCTGTACCTGGCCTTGGTCCAGTCTGTCTGTTGTCCTAACCCTGTATCTGGTCGTGGTCCAGTCTGTCTGTTGTCCTAACCATACCTGGAATTCTAAATTATATACACTCGACCACTTGACTTAACAATATACCTGCACGCGCTCGGTATACACACGCGCTCTGGCCCAACTGGTCTGGACTATATACAGTCACTTTGTTGACCTAGCCTACAAGATATAGGCTGCGCACAATCGCTCTGTTGACCTAAGCCTACCTGGTCTGGGTTATTTTTAGTCGCTCTTTGGACTTAACCCTACTCGGTTCGGGCTATAACGACGGTATGTTGACCAAACCATCCTCGGTCGGGGCTATATATAGTAAACTCTGCTGACTTATCCGTACTGGATCGGGGTAATTGTCGATGCGAACAAACGATGACTGACAACAGAATCACACAGGATTGTTCCGCCTCCGATATGACCCGCGGGGCATATTAACGACAGGTAATGATTAACCCGATGGCCAAGCGACATTTCCATACCTAATCCATTATTCCAGTTGTGCCCTGTTTGTATCCAACTCAAATCTATCTTCTGTCAGCGTTTAATCCTGGTCCGATGGTTGATTGATTCGTTAAATGGAGCAGGATGTTGTTAGCAGGCTTCATCAGGGTCATTAAACAGCTGATATTCAATCAAGTCAAACGCTGTGAACCGTGTCTCTTTCACAGCTAGACAGAAGCCCGAAGCGCGCAATATTAATAGTTAATATGTCTTTAGAGCTCCAACAATTGCAGAGTAGCAGGATTGCAATGCGCAGGTACATTCATTTATAATAGAATCTCGGCGCTGGGACATAACAGACTATCACCAGAATGCCCTCAATGCTTAATACATATGAGGTTTGTATTTCGGTTTTGATTCTATGCTGTTAGGAATTTCACGCGTATATATGTTAACCCTATCTGGACCTGGGGGGAGGGCCATTTTTCTTCCCATTTTTTGCCTAAAATGGCATAAAAGCAATTTATTTGCCAAAAATAATTATTCTGTATCATATAAAATAGTCTTTAAGAGAAAATATAAATATATATATATATATATTAAAAAATAGAAAATTAGTGTGGATATGTTGAGCCGTCTACACGAAAATAAATATGAACTAATGAAGCTATTGTGACTTGAATGCATGCAAAACATATTCTTTGCATTGCAATTAATACCGAGATTGTATATACCCCGCCGAATATATCAGCTGCAGAGCATGCAATCATACTCGGTCATTCTCTTTTGGGACACAAAAATGATTTCTTTCCTCGCTAAAATACAGCATGATTCTCTTTGGCATATGCCATCATCTCGTGTTTGTTTCACGATCAAAGATGTCCTACAATTTATAACGGAATGTATGGAAGGAGCAGGACATGATATTGACACTTACATCCTCTTAGTTGGTGTAGTTTTCTTCTTTATGACCTCATGTTTCCAATCGATGCGACTTTTGTGATAAATTTGGTTCTGGACTTTTTGCCGATTAGTTTTGGGTCGAAGCAATCTCTTAAACGATCAAAAGCGCAAACAGGGACAATAGCATTCCTATTTCGTCGATTGCGGTCATGTTTTCATTGTCCGTGTTTATTGGATTTAGGGATACAGTTATGTTTTGACACCGTTCGGAAGATGGACAATGGATTTCGTTCCATATTTCACTACAGATTTCATGTAGCTAGTATGCTGTTCTTACATACCTCAAGTCAATACATCATGCCCGCCCTTAATGTAACCCCCCAGAAGATTAGTTGCAAATCTGTGAAGAGCACGAACGAGTGAAGGATTGAGAACAGCCGACGCTTCATCATCCACAACTCCGCCTTATTGGAGGCGGACGATGCATCATATTGAACTCCCCATCCTCGGCTATCAGCTTGTCTGAATGCAACTCTTGTTCACCTGGCACGCCATGAGGGGCTTTTCTCTTTACTGATTTTTTTTTTTTGCGTTGGGGACGGAGCGGGGTTCCGTGAGGATTGAAGAAAAATTCGAAAACAAAATATTTAGAAGTGTAACCAGGCGTCATTTTTACCCCTCGGCCAAAATTTGACCGAAGGGTATTGACGTCGTCATGTACGTCCGTCCGTCTGTCCGTCGGGGCGTCCATCCGTCTGTCCGTCACACCTTTCTCGTTACCAAGATATCTTTAGAACGACTTACCCTAGGCACACCAAACTTGCAGTGCACATCCATATGCTCGTGACCCAGAACCCTATTAAATCTGGATCCGACTGGTTGGAAACTTTGGCGGCCATCTTTAATTAATGCGAAACCATCACAGCTTTCTCGTTACCAAGATATCTTTAGAATGACTTACCCTAGGCACTCCAAACTTGCAGTGCACATCCATATGCTCGTGACCCAGAACCCTATTGAATCTGGACCCGACTGGTTGGAAACTTCGGCGGTAATCTTTAATTTATGCGAAACCATTAATCTTGTGCATCTCGGGTACCATTTCGCTGTTTAGTTTGAAACTTGGTATAGATCATCGATGCATCAAGAAACTTCAAAGGAATGACCAAACCAGTTTACCTGATTCGGTGAAAAACTTGGCGGCCATCTTTAATTTATGCAAAATCTTTAGTGATATATATCTCCTATACCATTTAAGTGTTCTATACAAAACTTGGTATACAGCATCGATGTATCAGAAGACTTGCAATAAATAACAACATCAGTTCCTCTGAGTGGCGGGAAGGATGGGCGGCCATCTTTAATTTATGCAAAATCTATAATGATCTATCTCTCTGATGCCGTTCAAGTGCTCGATGTAAAATTTGGTATACATCGATACATCAAGAGACTTAAATAAATGACAGTTCTGATTTCTCTGATTGGGCGGAAACCTTGGTGGCCATCTTTAATTTATGCAAAATCTTTAATGATGTATATTTCTAATTCCCTTATATGTGTTGTAATTCTATACGAAACTTGGTATACAGCATCAATGTATCAAGAGACTTGCAATGAATAACCACATCAGTTCTTCTGAGTGGCGGGAAGGATGGGCGGCCATCTTTAATTTATGCAAAATCATTAATGATCTCTATTTCTGATACCATTCAAATTACAACACATTTTAGGGAAGTATAAGGAATGCTCGATGTAAAATTTAGTATACATCATCGATGCATCAAGAGACTTATTTAATGAATACCTGTTTCTCTGATTGGACAGAAACCTTAGGGGCCATTTCTAATTGCAAAATTTTTGATAATCTGTATATTCGTCACTTGACTGCTTGATGTTTCTGAAATCTTGGTTCAAATTGAATACATTATGTATGGCTGGCGCCCAGAGCCGAGGGGTTTTCAGATGCGCAGCTTCGTATTATCCATGTACTGACAGAACCCGGCGTTTGGGTGGGCAGATAAATTATAAGAAGGCTTGTACATGAACAATTATCAAATCAGATTTTGGTATTGCTACTTCGTGTTGTTTTTTGTTGTTGTTGTTGTTGGGTTTTTTTTGTTTTTTTTTGGCCCAGACAACAAATCAACTGACAGAACTACCACTTCCGGTTCATCTTCTGATAAAAGTCTCTCATTTGCTAGAAGTATTTCCGGCAATGTCCCATGGGCATATGGTCAATCTAAGAGTGTTTTATTTTGATGAGGGGTTTGTTGGGCTAAATATTGTGTGAAAGACTTTTGGAAACGGTCCAAAGGTTCCATCTAGATAGCGGTATATCATTAAAACTTAAGGTACAAATCATTACCGTATCCAGTTTGGTGGACTACCTTGACGTGACATGAGCCCTCTTATCGCTAAGGCTATATGAGTGGCCTGTGTATATTATGTCGTTGAAGATATTGTAAGCTATAATTATGTGTTGGGTACTTGGCAGGTTGTAGGGTGTTGTTTCAGCTGAAGTGGAACCCATTGTCTGAATAGGGACATGGTTGTCCATTGTCTAGTGCTTGTAGCTTGGGAGTCTTGCATTGTTTCTTATTGGAGGGAATTTCTTCGGCTTCAAATATTTTATGTTCCGTGCACTTGCTAATCTGATCATGTATCTGACACTTCACACTGCATACCATAGTAATATTCGTGACAATATTGAACTGAAATTTACAGATTTTGGTTCACAGAATATCTGATATTTTTTTTTTCCAGTAAGCCCTGGATAAAACCACTGGGCATTTATTCATTCTGACGTTGTCATGATTTGATACATAACACCCATACATTACCCACATGACAAGGGCTTACTGGGTTTGTCCATAGAATAAATGTCAATAATTATTTGCGGAAGCCGTAAAGCAACTATAGAGCAAAGAGTGGCTAATCAACAGCAATGAATAAGGATTGAGCAATACATTGTGTAATAACACAGAACACTAAACGCAACAAGAAACAAGAGGAGCTGGACAAGTAAAGACTTGCCTGGCTCATGAACATTGTTTTAAAATGAATCATCTCCATAAACCTATATACACGCATACATACACAAATTATATAAGATACAGTATCTATATAATTTGTTATTTCTTATATATTAGATTTGTCTCATTTTTATGTCACTATAGTATTTTTGGTCAATTAGCTGCTTCACTTATTATCTGGAATAAATAGCTATTTAGGAAAGAGTTAAGTAAATTCTTCCCAGATTCACTTGTATTTAGGTTTATGATTACAGTGTGTCTTATTCGATCGTATCTTATCCTTGGAGTACTGAATAAATGCAACAAGACTCACACCTTGTAACTCGTGTTACTGCAATCACTACACTATGATATCACTCTGATGACTAAACACTACTTGGTCTAGGCTACATTGGAAACCATGCGTGTGTATAGTAATCAAACATGAACACAACTGTCCACACAATTCTAAGACTACCATTCTGTCCATTTTGCGTTGATATGCTAAACATGTTTAGGACCAATGAAACAAAACCAAATGCTGTGACTGAAAACTAGCATAGCACAAACCATCAAATCCCACCTATCCGGCCTGAAATTTCTGTTGATTCACTCTATCTGGCGTGTGATATGTGCAGTAGCTCTGCTAACTCACTCTATCCGGCGTGTGATATGTGCAGTCGCTCTGCTAACTCACTCTATCCGGCGTGTGATATGTGCAGTAGCTCTGCTAACTCACTCTATCCGGCGTGTGATATGTGCAGTAGCTCTGCTAACTCACTCTATCCGGCGTGTGATATGTGCATTAGCTCTGCTAACTCACTATATCCGGAGTGTGATATATGCAGTCGCTCTGCTGGCTCGACCATATAGGGGCTTTGATACAGTCCTACCTGATGTGGCTCATGTGCCTCGGCTACCCAATTTCGCCCTGGGCTATCCAACTCAATACACGGAAACTGTAAACCTGAGGTTTTTCAGGTGCATCCCCCCACCCTTAGTTAAGTTTAGCAGTTATAAGCTATATATGGTACTCAAAATAGCCATATATTACATCAGTATTACTTCTTCAATATTGTACGCCGATTTGAAGTAAATAATGCCAGAAATATTGCTTTTGAGCAACTAATTCTCACAATTATACCTAAAACGCAGATAAAATCGCTTATTGTCGCCGTATTTACGATATAAAGTTAATAAAACAACTATTAAAGCTCGTCCGAGCTGAATAATTGGATTGGGTTTATAAGAAGTTATATCATTGGTTAGCCATGTCAAGCCTGCCCTTCGGTCTATCTCATATCTGTTATCTGAAATTGGATGTTTTATTGCTTCGACTAATGAGTCTGCGATAGGGTCGGTTTCGAAGATGTTTTCGAAGATAGCGTTGGAAAGCGATTATAGAACTGGGGAAAAACTAGTCATTGTGTAACGAAAACCTATAAAATGATTGTTTACGCAAATTAATCTACCGGCAAATGCGTCCATGATGGATCAGTTTCGTCCATTTACGCATTTTTGGCGATGTAGATTGGTTTTGCGAAGAAATGAAGGAATCGTTTATCGTTCCTTCCCAATCTGGACAAGGATTGTTACGAGTAAAATTGTTAGTAAATTGTTAGAAATTATTAATTTACAATTTCTAGGGTCAGTGAGTAAAGAAGCGAAGCTATTGAATCTATTGGATTATATAACCACCTCTGGTATGATATGAGCTGGCTGGTAAGAAAATACGCCATCTGCTTGTATTTCACAGCCAGAAAAATGGTGTTGGTCCAACATCCTATTTCGGTGTTGAGGGCTGGTCAACTCCATAAAGTGGTGTTGAGAAATGGTGTTGACCATTGTAAATACTAAAAAATGACGTTGAGGCCAGTTCAACACCAAATAATGGTGTTGGTCAAAACCAATCAATAGTGTTGAAAATGGTTCGACATCATATTTTGTGGTCACTGACAAGTGCTAATACTGATTCAACACCAGTTAATGGTGTTGGCCAACATCAATGAAGGGTGTTGGAGATATATGGTGTTGGTGCAAATTGAACATCATTTATTAGTGTTGAGCTCAACACCTTTCTTGGTGTTGAACAACACCATTTTTTTGAATAACACCATTTTTCTTAAGTACTGAACTCGATTGTATGTGAATATCGCAGGAAAAGCTATGCAAGTTTGCTAAAAATATATACTCCCCAATGCAAACACTGTACCCCACAAATATGCCGAAGTTGACAGACACTCGTCAAACCGTTATGCACATCAAGAACCACAACCATTGAAGTCTGGAGAAAAAGAAAGGAATCTCCCAGCAGTTACTGACGTTGCCCAACTGTTCGCCAAGAGATTTTCTATGCAGGCGAAATGTCTTATTCATAATTTCAAACATAACATTTAGTAACTTCGTATAATCGTTACGGTTGCAGCGGCGGCGGCGATGGCGGTTACAACGGGATATGTATATCGGAGTATTAGAACAAAAGCGACTCAAAAAGTATTTCAATAACTTCATACCTATGTCATCAAACCGAAAGTAAATTTATCTATTAATAGCGAAGAATTTTTGAAATGATAAACTCTGACAATTCTGACCCTCGCAATAGGAGATTGGGAAAAATGAGAGAAATGCTGATCAAACATGGTCGACTATTCTCTAAAATCATAAAATCTCTCTGACCATGATCCTGAATCGGCGCATGATCTTGTGTTACTTCACTTCATGTGATGACCAACCATCAAACAGGGTTGTCTCCCTTTCTGCCATGTCGAACGACACCGCCGTCAGTCACCGAGGTAGAAAAAAAACTGACATTCTCCGCACAGTAAGGGTTCATCAGTCCGTGTAGCCTTCGACGAAGAACGAAAGGTGAAGATTATCAGAAGTGTTCCGTAGTTCTGTAATCAACAGCAGCGCATTTCTGGGATTCGACAGACAAAAGAAATCGAACAAACGGTGAATTATTGGATATCATAACAACCCGTCAACGCTAACGGTGGTTTGTTTGAAAATAAGCCAGCAATCTTTTTATTTTCGAAATCAAATGCTCCCGTCCAGTCACATCTGCGAAAATCTGAATATTTCAATTATTACTAGGTTGATAAGGGCTCTCGAGCGAGTAAGATTTAAGTTTTTCTGAAATTATGCTGGTGCAGCCCGCATGGCTACATAATAAAATGGCTTCTGACAGGGGTGTTTCATCTGGCATAATGGGAGACAACCCTGTTCGGAGGTTGTGCAATGACATCACGTCTGGTGATAATGTCACTTCCGGTGATTACCTCACTGATCCTGCTCCTGTGACTTGAACCGCGTAATGTTACACTACTCACCCGCCCCGCCTCTCAGTTTGTCATATTCGTAATATTTGAGTGTAGTGTACAGCCCATATTATGTGCATGTAGAGTGTTTGATGCAGACGTAGATAATAGACACGCATGTGGGATTACCTGTACGATAACAGAACGTATACAGTACCTGAGAAAACCGCATACAAAATTATTGGAACTGTCACTTTGCGCTCAGCCAAAGTTATTTACTTCAGTAATTGGACTGGTTCATTTTCCGGACGAGGGGATGTATAAGCAGCTGTTGTCTAGCATTTCGGTCATATATTTACAGTTATACCGTGTTTATACTTACGACAACTGTTACTCGCTGTATATATTATGTACCTTCATCGATCAACTAGCTCTCCCGCGCTGACTCCTAAGTTTACACCCCATAAAGCGAGCTGTATGTTTGTTTGGAAACAGTTCGACCGTAAGGTAAACTGTTTACAGCTGCTATCACTGCACAAAGACTAACTTGCATTAACGAGGCCGAGCTTGAGTGCAATTGGGGGTATGCAAGCACAGCAGTCATCTCTCGTATGGTAGCATTTGTTAGAGCGTGAAAGAAACTTGTATGATACCAGTTCACGCTATCGACGTGGTCTGCACCAAGATATGTCTTTGCTTGACACAAGGTTTTGAATGCGAAGGATTTGGTTTGAGACTCACGAAATGCTGCAAATTGTACCGTCAGTCTTGAAACACCAAAGCAATGCCCTTTGACAGACCAGTGTTGGGTCAGCCAAGTCGTCTTCGCCTTCATAACTGAATTGCAAATTTGGTAAACCAAGTTGGTATATCGGGGAAATACCATATAGTGATAACGCTATGAAAAATTCGTGCGAGCTGTTTGCCTATATTCTCCGAGATCCCATAATAAGCCATCACGACAATTCTGCCTATTCAATTTGAAATTGATTGACATTTCGTTCACGGATATTTACAATGTTTTCGCGAGACGGTGTTTTGATATTCCCTGTCGCCTGACTATTCGGTGGGGGCAATCCTTTGAACTTTAACGTTTACCACGAACATTGTTACTGTTTCACTATATTGTTGACTATTTTGGTCCTCGTGCCTTACAAGAGGCGTTATCTTAAATTTGTTTCTCTCTGATTGGCTAACAGATGTAGTTGGAAATTCGCACGGGATTTATACATAACGCTGATATGAGATATAATATTCAGTGATATTATATCTGAGTTTACTGAGATTGGTTGAATATTTCCCGGGTGTTAGCAGCGGTCGTTATTAAAGTATTGAGACAAAAAATATGGGTAGTTTCCGTTAATTAAAGTGTAGTTTTTCAGGGCCAGGTGCTAGTTTTTGACGCCTTTTTGTGTTAAAAGTTCAACAATTAAGAGCATATCACTGCTGGTACCCAAAAATCATTAACTACAATACTTCACAGCACATAAATCATCGAGGAAACAGGGTCATGCTAACACTGGTGACAGCATTTTTTTCATAGTGTCACTGTTAATCGTATGAATAAATATCTGTTTGACCTAGAAATACTATAGCCTCATCTCAGTTACATGTACCATTGCAGACCATCAGTATTGACAGCCAGATAAGCATGATCCATTTCTTCCCGACTATAGGTTAACGCTCCGATGTATCTGATCTGATCGGTACAGCAATGAGATCACAGCTAACCCCATCTGTTTATGTCCATAACAGCACTCTATCGATTCATTAACTAGAACTCCAGCTTTGGGAAACAATAATTTTCTTTTCCATGTTATCGGATTCTCTGATAAAAACTGCACTTATCTGATTATTTCGATATTTACTGGCCATACACTCCAAGCATTTTATGCATCTTATCCGCATCAGCAATGCCTTAATCAATTATACTGTTCCATCGAATAACTAAGGATTATTGGTCTCCCTAAACAGTTCCATCGCCACCCACCGAGAGATGCGAGCTTCATTTACGCCCATCCCTTAATCTCTTGGGGTTAAATTAACATAAAGACAAGAGGAATCAATCAAATTCGCTCTCAGCTTCCATAATATTAGAAGGTATAATTTATGCCACTAGAGCAGTCTACAAACTAAGGTCGAGGTAGGAAATAAATTCATTGCTTGCCTCGATCCCCCCATGTAATCAACTCAATTAACCAATTAACAACGGTAACCAGCCCCTGTGGCCTGAGCCGCCTGGACACTCCGACAGTATTGTTCTCGTTATCTAAAATGGTATCATCAAAACTTATTTTGCATGCAAGATATTCTTTTCATCGTAAGTGGAAAGCATAGATGTCGCATCTCCTTAACCGCCATCTTTCTAGATTTTGCACTAGCACCGTTCCACGGAGTAAGCAAACACCAGTAACCCGATGTTATGTTAGAGATTCGATTATTGTCAGATTTCACGCCCCTGGAAATATCAAAGCTTTTAACGATCGGCCATACTGGATCATTGATATGTTAAAAAGATCACGCGCATGACAAACGGACCACCGACACTATAAGGATAAACTAATTTGAAAGGCCATTCCAATTAAGGTCTGGTACAGGCCTGTCTAATGAGCTGACCGGGGATAACATGTGGCGGGAATTATTGCAAATTTATAACAGGGTGGATTCTTTCTAATGTTCATCTTGTATAACTAAAATATATGTGTAATCAATTGGACTATTCGACCAAATGTACTCTCGTATATAATCAGCTGCATAGCTACACCTCTCGTTCAACAGTGCGGATAGTGACAGCATTGTAAAAATTCCTTCACATGTACGAGAATATAGACCAAATGCTTTTCATAATGTATCTTCTCCTTCAATTCGCATTGTCGACATCGCGTTTCGTTCAATTACATAACATTTTAAACATTTTCTTAGTCCCAACTGATATTAAGCCAACCCCTCTCACCCAATCGACAAGCGTATTAAAATATCAGCCAATATCACAATGTGTGCTTGGTTCGGATTGGCTCTTTAATGATATCTTCACTTCCAGTTCAGAAGAGCGATGCTGGCATGTAAAGCCACAGTTAAATATACACATGCAAGTGCATCTTCACAACGTCAAGGTTTATATTTGTGAGCCAAAGGCGAACCCTTGACTTTCTTGCATAGCAGACCGCGTTCCGCCCACATTCCAGTTACATGTACGTGACCTGAAAAACTGCGCTAATGGTAAAATACGTTCGGGTTTCACTTTCTATGCTAAACTATTCGCTGATACCGAATGTAAAATATTTAATCCAAGCATGCATAACAATAAAATATTAATGGATAGATCAGTGAAATTTTGTAGAAATTTCGTGCGTTATTTCACCCAATTCAAGGCCTTTAGTGGGAAGGCGAGGTCGATTACATAAAAGTTTCCGTGTTTACTACGTTGCCTGGATTGTTGAATGTTTGATGGTAGATGAATGGGATTATTTTTTCTTCAAATAGATTTTGTTTTAAACTATGTTTTGCACAATTCAATTTTCGTTTTTTTGTTTTTGGTTTCTCAAAATCAAAAATTGAAATTTGACCGTCAATTTTCAATTTTCGTTTTTCGTTTTCGGTTTCTCAAAACGAAAAATTGAAATTTGACAGTCAATTTTGGTCCGTGTAACCTTGCACAGTTCAATTTTCGTTTTTCGTTTTTGGTTTCTCAAAATCAAAAGTTGAAATTTGACCGTCAATTTTCAATTTTCGTTTTTTGTTTCTGTAATCTCAAAATCAAAAATTGAAATTTGACCGTCAATTATCAATTTTCGTTTTTTGTTTTTGTGATCTTAAAATCAAAAATTGAAATTTGACCGTCGACTTGTCCGTTTTTCGTTTTTTGATTTTAACTTGACGTATCAATGTTAAGTTCGCACGTGGACGGGTTATGATGTCACTTCCGGTATGACGAGTAGAATAGAAAACGCAAATCGTGTCGTATAAGAGGTGTGGAGCGTGAGAGGCATGTGGCCCACCAGGCCATCCTCGGGAGCCAGTGTATTGATCGATTTGTTAGGGTATCTATGCATTGCCTTGGTTAATTGCCCACGGTAGTTCTGGATAAAACAAAGATCGAGAGGTATCCTCTAAATCAAACCAATTATTGAACAGGCTCAGCAAGCTCATTACGCCAAACCACTAGCTGCAATGTTTGAGATGTGACATTGCTGGCATAACTTTGATATCAAGCTGAAATCGTCATCGAGAGTCAAAGCAAAAACCGCCGGCTTGGGATACCGACATGCTAATTCAAAATAACCTCGGGGGATGAAATGTTCGAGATTGAGGCAACGACTCAAAAACTCACTCGAATCACCAAAAATGTCCGGGTAAACCCTGTGCGAGGATTCACGATTTACCTGGACCTGTGAAGATGCACCAGACAGGTCTGGATAGGTGGCATCCTGCAGTTGTCATTGGTTATTGGCATTGAGGCCTGAGCCAATCAGTACGCAGTCTTAGAGTTTCTCATTTCTAAAAATAGATTATTAGAGCGCTACAAAAGCGAACAGCATTCATGCACACAACCGCTATTTGTTATTGATTTGAAATATAGTATTCATAAAGATACCAACAAAGATTTAATACCAATAAGAGTAAGCATCGCGGTGATGGGCCGCGAAATCCGTATATGGCCCGCATTCCGTAAACCACCATTGCAAACAAGCACACAAACGTCACGTTTGATGCCAGACGTCTGACTGCTTCAACGCTTCAGGTCCAATCTTCATTCTCTATTCTTGGGACCTGGATCGTTGGAGCGTTCACATGCCCGTCAACGTTCAGCGTCAAAAACGCTTCAACGCTTTAAATTCGGGTGTCAAAAGCTTCAACGCATCGACGCGGGAAGTTCCTTTTGGGGTTTTGATTAGGGTTTAATATTTAATATTTATTTAATATTTTACCCTACTTTAATGAAACTCATATGTGCATCAACCCCGTTGTTCTCCATATAATGCTTCACACCTACTGCACGAATGCCTACTCACTTCTGGAAATGCGCAGTTGGCCCATTATAATCTAGCTCGAATGCCTGGCCCCAGGGATCTATAGTGTGGTGACACTCCCAAATCTTTCCCCCTACTGGCTTTCCATATTGTGCTCCACACCCGCCTAAACAATCCGATTTGCGCTTTCCATACTACTCCGCGGACCGAAAGTGACATCATAAGCCTTGCGCGTGCGCAATTAACATTGATGCGTCAAAGTTAAAATCAAAAAACAGAAAACGGACAAGTCGAGGCAATTTTCAATATTTGATTTTCATTTTTGCGCGAAGTAAAACGAAAAACGAAAATTGAAAATTGAATGTCAAATTTCAATTTTTGATTCTGAGAAACCGAAAACGAAAATTGAAAATTGACGGTCAAATTTCAATTTTTGATTTTGAGAAACCAAAAACAAAAAACGAGAATTGAATTGTGCAAGGTTACATGGACCCCTTCACCTAAAATCATTCTTGTCGATTCAGTACTTTGGTTCGATGAGATAGAGAGCATTAGCACTAGTGTCCCATGGGTTACAAGATTTGCTCCTCTTTGCCATCAGCTGGAGAACCGGATATTTGTTGGCCCCAGTCATCTGTGTTGGAGGTGCACGCGACTGAATCTTCCCGTAGATGAGTTGGGGGCTACAAAATGCTAGTGCTATTCACGAGTCTCTTGTGTGGCAATCTCTCCTCCAGCCTTGGCAGTTGTCAACTCAAGGGTCTTCGGTGTGAGTCTACTGCCGCATATCCATGCCTCGTTCACATGCCATTTGGAACAGCGAGAGACCCACAAGTAATCTTCACTTCATGCAAATGGGTGATTCATTTATTCATATATGCGGTCTTGGAGTTGCAATTTGAGCGCACGAGGTTCTAGGTTATATATCATGGTAATATTGGTTCGCCTTTGATGGATAACTCAGTTTATTTACATCTGTTTTAATGGATAGACGTTTACAGAAGCCCCTATTTCACATCTTACCGAGCTAAGGAAATTTCACATTTTATCAAATAATTAACCTTAGCAGTTCCACGTTCCACGGTGTATCCACGGATGCCAGCTGCCTATACATTACACATTACGTCACATGTTTGCCCTGTTTGAAAGCACCAGTTAAATTATCTGTTGCAATCTACTCATATAGTTTGAAATTAAATTAATGTCATTCAGAAAGTGTACGATGATGATATACGAGTTTTAGGATATAAATTTGAAAGCACAAATGCATCGTGATTGGGCTATTCGGTGTGCATAATTAAGAAGGCAATGTGGCTAAGTAGCCAAGAGCGTAGGGTTTTATTCTTAGTCAAGTGGTTGCCGATAGTGAGTGAGTTGCTGATAGTGAATTAGTGACTGATAGTGAGCTGGTGACTGATGACTGATTGTGAGTTGGTGATTGATAGTGAGTTGGTGGCTGAGAGTGAGTTGGTGGCTGATACTGTGTTGGAAACTGATACTGTGTTGGTGATTGATAATGAGTTGGTGGCTGAGATGAGTTGGTGATTAACGGTGAGTTAGTGACTGATGGCAGATTGTGAGTTGATGGTTGATAGTGAGTTGATGGCTGATACTGTGTTGGAAACTGATACTGTGTTGGTGATTGATAATGAGTTGGTGGCTGAGATGAGTTGGTGACTAACGGTGAGTTAGTGACTGATGGCAGATTGTGAGTTGATGGTTGATAGTGAGTTGGTGGCTGATAGTGAGTTGGTAGTTGATAGTGAGTTGGTGGTTGATAGTGAGTTGGTGGTTGATAGTGAGTTGGTGGCTGATAGTGAATTGATGGTTGATAGTGAGTTGGCGGCTGATAGTGAATTGATGGTTGATAGTGAGTTGGCGGCTGAGAGTGAGTTGGTGGTTGATAGTGAGTTGGTGACTGATACTGTGTTGGTGGTTGATAATGAGTTGGTGGCTGAGAGTGAGTTGGCGACTAACGGTGAGTTAGTGACTGATGGCAGATTTTGAGTTGATGGTTGATAGTGAGTTGGTGGCTGATAGTGAGTTGGTGGTTGATAGTGAGTTGGTGGCTGATAGTGAGTTGGTGGCTGATAGTGAATTGGTGGTTGACAGTGAGTTGGTGGCTGAGAGTGAGTTGGTGGCTGATAGTGAATTGGTGGTTGATAGTGAGTTGGTGGCTAAGAGTGAGTTGGTGGTTGATAGTGAGTTGGTGACTGATACTGTGTCGGTGGTTGATAATGAGTTGGTGGCTGAGAGTGAGTTGGTGACTAACTGTGAGTTAGTGACTGATGGCAGATTGTGAGTTGGCGGTTGATAGTGAGTTGGTGGCTGATAGTGAGTTGGTGGTTGATAGTGACTTGGTGGCTGATAGTGACTTGGTGGTTGATAGTGCGTATGTGGTTGATAGTGAGTTCGTGGCTGATAGTGAGTTGGGAGGCGCGGATATTAAAGGTATGTCCCAATAACTTCACTAACATTTCTCTGATGTTCCAGATCTGCGCTGATTTCAAATGATCTAATATATTTTTGTAGTTGCAATTTGATCTCACGCGAGCTGGTATAAATATTCACCGTTTACAAATAACGCATCCTATCCATTTTACTGTACCGTGCAAATCTAGAGTGATTCAATTTCAGTCTCGCGAAAAACCGATAACGTAACATGCTGTTCACGTTGCGCTGATGACTAAGTTGTCTAAATTGCTGGATTCTCCGCTTATTGTGTTAGATATCATTCTGCAATGGATAATAGAATAGTCATGACGAGCTATTCAGCTCACCTAAACTCAATCGAAGCAATTGTACTCGATTGAATATTGCATTAGGGCTGCATACACCTGTATGGTGCACAAAACGACTTAACGCTTCGACCCAGGGCAAGAGTCCGACGGAGTACGGTAGTTATCGAGCGGGCCTTGATTCCTGCCCGCCTTTCACAGCTGACGACTCGGTCAGCGTCAGCGTGAATGCTAGTAAAGCGTAGTGGCCGGGATATCAACATGTTTTATAACATATAGGAGCATCATTATAATCCGTCTATGGAGATGTATAGGAAAGGTGTCAGCTATGTAGAATAATTGCTACAGATGTGTGAGGGGTCAGGTCGCAGATATGGAGAATTACTAGCCTGTTTTAATTCATTCACATGTGGATTTTACGGTGAGGAGAAGGGAAGGTTTTTACTATAACCTGGAGTGGTTACCCTCGAAAGCAGAATGAATACCGCGTCAGCTTCCATCTCCACGGGACCGGGTACGGTAAAGTCAAGGGACAGAAACAGTGTGTCGGGGAAAGGTCTGACCCCCAAACAAGCCCTGGAATTGGAGGTAAGGCATGAATGGATTGTTTGGCTCCGAAAGATCTACTGTGTCAAAAGTTATTGATATCGAGGTAAATCGTGATCATATAATCGAGCTGAAATCCCTTCCAATTTTCGAAATAAATAAAAGGCAATTAATCTGGTGTGAAGGGTTAACCTAGGACCCAGTATCAAGGATAAGGGGTCCTATGTAATATGTTTTGGATAAGACCTCAAATGAATTTGAGAACACGGGTTAAAAGGGGACAGTGAGAATGGCCTGTGTTTTAAACAGGTTGAAAATTGTTAATTTACGATTGAGGAACTGTGCTTTTTGTATAGGGGCCTACATTTGTATTATATAATTTTGTTTCCAAAACCACGAAATGCAAAGAGAGAAGGAAACAAATAAGAAAGGCTTTTAAAACCGCATGCAGATAACAATCTCTGCCGAGTCTGTAAACTCAGATATAATATAACCAAATACAACTGTATTTCGCCGATATATTGGCTCACTTAGATTGGAAAGATAAGAACAATTTCGGTCTCAAACTCCTGCACCTTCGAAACCAATCTAGGTAAACCAAGATGGTAAATCAGGGGATAATCCGTGATATTATATCTGAGTTTACTAAGATTGCTTCGAAACTACTATGATAATTGATGTCAAATTCTGCAAATGAGTCTGTAATGAATTCATATGTTAATTACCAGTTGAATGAATATGTGGGATAGTTCGGGCAAATGATGGAATGGGGTAACATCCAGGAAGGGAAGTTTTCGGAAGAAGTTGTTCCTTGATCATTCACAAGGAGTCAACCATCGTGATTTCATGAATAGAGATCTAACATGTCTTTGCTTCTATTTTTAACACATTTTTGAACACACTGAAAGGGAGACATTCACCGCTTAGATTTCGGCAAAATTAGTTTGCAACGCACATGTGGCAAAAACGCAAATTGAAGAATAGCAAGAAGCCTCGAATCCAAAGTGCCTATAATAGTATCCTCAACCCCATGGACTTGAGATTTTGGTCGAAGCTGATATGTTAGTTGGTGTCACATTGTTGAGGTCTTTTATTTTTACCAAATGACACATAATTCAGTCTAAGTAATCATTCACGCAGAATATATTGGATATATGGCATAATTTACTTTACTTAAGGTACACCTAGTATTGGACTCGCCTGTCAATACTGACTATAGTTCTACACTCCAGGATACCGCTTTTGACTCTTACCTTGCCCAAAACTCGCGAATATCTGAGCAAATCTCGAGTTTGAGGGCTATAGGTAGGAATCTGTGATACTTCATAGCACAATAACGGTGAAACAACGCTGATATTAAGTCGATACCGTTAACGATGGTTAGCATTAGCAAGCGAACATCAATACAACTTTTGGGTATCGTCGACACCTTCAGATATCTCGGTGGTTACCTCGCGCGCGTTGATATCATCGATCGCTGTCTTAGATTTGTCACGAAAATGTTCAATAAACATTAGAACCAATACAGAGCTTAGTGCACAAAATTGGTCATAATCGTTCAGTTTCATTGCAAATCTATGAAATATTTCAGATCGTGTTAATCTACATGGTTTAGAAATACACCACGAGTGTTCGGTGTTACTTCGTTATCACGGGAACTGTGTTGGATTTTATGTGCACATGGCGATCGAGGAATCAAATGGCAACATGTGGACACCTCCGATGATATACACTGAAAACAAATATTTTGTTGTCAGTAAAAACATAAGAGGCCTTTTGGTATATTAATGGTCCCTCTTCCTCTGACAAACAGTTGAGTTAACTGTCATCATCTTAGCTTTCTAAGGGCATTTCACGTTTCACTTAATACGAGCAGAAGTTTCTACGTATGATCGTGCCATGCGTTCGGATGATGACTGTCATAACTAACTCAACTTTTTTAAATGAATTTTAATTTTAAGTAGCATTTTTGTGTGAAATTTGATGCAACGTTTATACAATGCTGTACTTCAAACGTTGATTGTCTAAACAAGTTTTAAGTTTGACAATCATTGACGAATGAAAAAAATCTAACGTCATTTCAATGAGCAAAATGACGTTGATACGACTTCTGTTTCTAACGTTATTTCAACGCTAATTAAAACCTAACTTAATCAACGCCGAATAAATGTTATTATGCTATCTGTGACCTACATGTAGAATAAACAGCCCACAGTGATAAGTAACTCAAGTACCAATCTCAGTAAACCGCGATGGTATGCTAAGGGGATATATTTTTCATATACATCGATGTTTCTCAGATGGGCCAAGTACAAGCCCAGCCTAGACGGGACCCCTTTATGAAATAAGTATTTGAAGGGAGGGGAGATAATCATTCACAGAGATGCCACCGTACCTGGCTGATGCTCTCGCGCTTTGCACGATTGCCAACCGTGAAACCAGAAACCATCGGTCGAATGGATTAACTACTAGAATGAATAGCTAATCCATCTAGAGACTATAGGATTTGATACTCAGAGGAACCAATTATGCGTGTGTATTCTTTGTGATACCGTCCTAGTGAGAACAACAGAAAATACCAGATTACTCGAAAAAAGAACTTGGCTTTCCACTCAAGCACTTAGTGAAAAAATTCACTCAAATTGAGTGAGTTATGAGCTCAAACTTGAGTGAAATTTGAGTGAATTTCACTCAGACTTGAGTAACTTTCACTCACACTTGAGTGAATATCACTCAACTTGAGTGGGATGAATTTCCACTCTTACTTGCGGGAACTTTTCACTCAAGTATTTTTAGAGGGTAGTGTTAAAAGTCTGCGTGTTTTGAATCACCTTTATGAACCAGTAAGATTGTTAAATTAATAAATCAGTAATTAATCAAAAATTGGTTAATTATTTAAGTAATTATTCTGTATATCATTTGATCTACCAATCTCAGTAAACTCAGATATAGTATCACGGAATATTTCCCTAATATTACCATCTTTTTTTACCTATATATATAGTAGGTCTGCGTTCTTGGTCTATGTTGAGATAATCCGTCATATTCAGTTGTGCAGACCAAACCAATAACGATGTGCATTGAAGGAAACTGATATATATTTTATTCGTTAGATTAATTAGTAGTACAGAGTAATTAAAGTTGGTTCAGACTCAAACTCTAATTAATATTGTGTACGATGTATAATTTGTTTAGATCATTAGTAACATAATCCGTATATGATTTGGTTTCCGTGCAGCAGTACGACTTGGATGATATTTACTTTGGAGTTGGTCGATATTATTATTAGCACAGGCATGCTTTATGAGAAAATGTAGATTTGTATCAGAAATAATTTTCGCTCAACTAAACCTTGAAACAAACATTATAATTTGACTGGTTGGATTAAATTTTATATGTTTGTATTCCATGGGAGAAGAAGGAAACGTATCTGAGGTTTGCTGTTATTTTAAGCACATGCTGTATAAGAAATTCTGGATTTGGATCACTAATTATAGTGTTTCCCGACTAAAACTCTGATTTTTGCTATTTTGCTGTTGCATGTTTAGATCAATATTTTCGAAACAAAATCCTTATGCCTTCATATTTTTTGGTTTCTCGAGTTTGAAAGAGCTTGATTCTGTTTTTTTTATATCAAATAATTGGATTTGTATCATTGTGTGATTTTAATTAAAGAAAATATATTGATCGTTGTTTTTATGACGAATCTACCATACAGAGTTATAGATGCATATATGTAGGACACACTCCCAAATATCCAGTGAATGGGAGAAAAAAACATGAATTAAAACTAATGAGTATAATAATTAGGCCCAAGATTCCAGTCGCGTCACGGTCTATGCTACTTCATTATCAGGATTGGAAACCTGGCACGGTTGCACAACTTTTTAGCTAAATAATGATCTATTAAGTTACAAATTGCTGAAAAATTAGACAGTTTCCGAGAAAATTTTCTTCCAACATGATAGTGTGAATTGGATGGAAATTGCCTTGTTTTCCCCAGTTTGGGAATTTGAACAGATATTATTTTTTTCCAAATGATCATCTTCGGAAACAGAAAATCTGACCAATCATAGATTGCGAAAATTCGAACTGACCAATGAGAATGCCCGTCTTTTGAAAGTAAGATGTATTTGTGCACGCTGCTGCTTCTAATGCTCCACCTCAGGAATACTAGCACTTCATTGGTGGGATATTCTTTATTCCACCACATCTGCACTCCAGTCCAATTACAACCAGTTTCTAAATTACAATGTTTTGGATGGACGAATTGGTCTTTTCGTGGAAGACATGCCATTGCTACATTGGTACGCGGAGTAGTTTACAACTCTCCTTCTTTGGTTGAATTTTCCACGCAGTCCAAGAAAAGATAGAAATAAACACCTGCAAAAGTAGAACCAACTATTGAACCAAATTGGTTATGAATGTAACCGATTTGCTTTCAAATGTTACCATGCAATTTTAAACCGTTTAGTTCTATTTGGAACTGATACAGGATCATTCCACACCAAATAAACTTAACACTGGATGCTGTTGTGACCGATTTTCTTGAAATTTAGCACGGTGGTGGCTGTATGAAAAAAAGCTTTCGATTCCAACATTATACATGTCTGGTAGGTACAAAACTTTCTGAAATAATGTGCATCGCCTGCCATTTTTAACTTGTAATGTTTATCAATAACTAAGGCACATATAGAAACGTTTCTTTAACTACAAACATATTTTGTTGATGAAGCTGAAGAGTTTTGATATTGTGACCTTTTACCTTAAACTCTCATAAGAGCCCAAATGAGCTTGAAATTTGCTGAATATTATGGGGCGGGATGACACACTGGACGGAAATCAAGAATACAGACGGTATACTTCCTCACACATCTGGCCAGTTGCATCACATTTTTCACAAATTCACTTTAATTGGTTATTTTCTATACCGTTTATCGCGCAGACACAGTACAGTATAAAAGTAATTTGAATGAGACGTAAACGGTGTTTGGACCAGAACTGGAGCCTCTAGTATCGTGTATCTTGCTGACCGCTGGTCACTTTGTGATACTGTGTTCATGTCAGTACTGAACTCAAGTGCCTTACCACGAAACTTCATTCTTGACCAAACTGCTGATTATTCAGTCTGGACTCTTATGATGCGCCTTGTACAGACTGGAACCGCATGGTCAGCAAACTGAATACTGCAGCACTTAACATAACCTTGAAGTTGTAACCTTGTAATATACCGGTATTGTATAAAAGGGAACACGTTGTGCCTTTAGTCATAGTATTATCACGGTGTGTGTATCTATTTCATCATTGATTCATATGAAATTAGAGAGGTTTTGTCAGCAGCTAATTTGTTTCACCTTGACCAGCTTTGGAGAAGAATAAATTCCACGTTGTATTTTATAACTTTATATTGTCTCCGGGTCTTGAAATCCTAGAGCAATACAAGGTGCAAATCTGGAATCGTAAGGGGTTATGTATAGAATATCCCATTGAGTAGTTATACCCAGCGCACAAACCCTACCATCTTCTGGTATGACCCATAAAATGTCTACAATGTTACCTAAATTTCTTGACTTTAAGAACTGATGACAAGGTCGAAGGCCGAAACTGTCGTGACATGGCTCAGTTTTTCATTTATTTGAAAACAATATTTCGTGGTAGATAAAAGAGCTTTCCGATGATGCAGGAATCACCTATGGAGATATAACTGGTTGAAAACGACGGTTATGGACATCAGGTCAAATTTCAATGACCTAGATTTTAGAAAGGTTCTGATCTAAACATGTGTAATTTGGGATCAAAAGGTCCTTCACAAAGCCTACACCACCATGCAAAATTTTAAGAACTTCAGTTGATTTGGTAAAAAAGAATTTAGTTCGATGTGGGGCATTTGCTCATATCTATAGATGCACGGAATTTGTGTGGTATAAAGCGTTGTATGGAAACATAGAGTGAAGAGTTGTGAGATGAAGCTGGATCCATACATAATCCAGTAAAGACTTGATCTTCACTTCCGGCTTATCCATTTTCCACAATGTTTTGAATTCTTGTGTATTTATTTTATATGTACTGTCGGAAAGGTTGTGTCAATTTCACGAGTACATGAATGTATTTATTCCTCTCGAGACCGCGTGGAACATTTAGTATATATGTCAAAATCAATATGCTTGAGAACAACGTTCACCTGCCCTTAATGTACAGATATATAATTCATAGTGCATATTAGTTGTGCATAAAACGGACCCAGATGTGAGAGAATTACAAAAGTTGACACCTTATAGCCGTTGGTTCAGATCAATATCGACATATTTCCATACAAGTATACTCCATCTGTGAGTGGTTACTAACGTTCACCTTTCTATTTGCCATTGTAATGGAGATATAACCGGTTGACAATGACAGGTGATGATGGACATCAGGTCAAACTTCCATTACCTGTATTTTAGAAAGTTGTTGACCTAGATATGTTTAATTTGGGATCAAAAGGATTTTCATATAGCCTAACCACCATGCAATTTCAAGAAAATCTGTAACGATGATGTCCAATATTCAGCTGATTTGTTGTGGAATATGGCGCGATATGGGACGTTTGCTTAGAAGCACTGGAATTCATTCTGTGGTATAAAGCAATGTATGGAAATCATTCTTATGTATTGAGTATATAAATATACTGTCCGGAAGAATGTGTTAATTACAACACATATAAGGGAATGTTATGCATACTTGTATGTATTTATTCCTCTCAGACCACGTGGGACATTCACTATTATAATATAGTCAGAATCAATAATTCTTGAGAGAAACCGTCTGATGCACTTAATGTACAGATAGATAATTCATAGCGCATCTTTGTTGTATATAAAACCGGACCAGATCTCACAACCGATCTTAGATCGCGAGATTCATATACGAGGTTTCTTTTATATTCTATTGGTAGTTATACCGATACTAAAATAACACCTAACGGTGAAACTGTGGAAAGCGAATCAGCCACGCGACTTTTGAGAACTATATATTCTTTGAGGTCAAGCTCAAAGGCCGAAACTGCCGAAATCTCGTGGCTCATTCTTGGCATTTATTGCATAGGCAATATTTCATGGTAATGTAAAGAGCTTCCCGATGATGCAGGAATTACCTTTCTATGTGCCACGTTTATGGATATATGACTGGTTGAAAATAATAGGCGATGGACATGAGGTCAAATTTCAATTACCTATATTTCAGAAAGTTGTTGACCTAGATAGGTGTAATTTGGGATCCAAAGGTATTTTTCATATAGTCTAACCACAATGCCAGATTTCAAGAAAATTGGTAACGATGATGTCCTATATTCAGTTGATTTGGTCTGAAATTTAATTCGATCTGAGACATTTGCTTATATTTATGGATGCACTGGAATTGTCTGAAATCATTTTTGTGTACTCAGTATATATCTACTGTCCGGAAGACTGTGTTAATTTTATCCATACATGTATGAATTTATTTCCCTCAAGATCTCCTATAGGACATTCCCTATTATAATATACGCCAGGATCAATAATACTAGAGAATAACCTTCATCTGCCCTTAATGTACAGATATATAATTCACAGCGCATCTTTGTTGTATATAAAACAGGACCAGATAGGCGAGGAGAATTACAAAAGTTGACACCTTGTAGCCGTTGGTTCCGATCAATAGCGGCATATTTCTATACAATTACTCCATCTATGAGAGGTGACTAAGGTTCGTGATAAGCCACATTGTCGTTACACATCTCACAACCGATCTTAGATCGCAAGATTCATATGCGAGGTTTTCGAGTTCAGGTTTTCTTTATTATTTAGACTCTATTGGAACAATCTGATTAAAACCAGATCAACAAAAACCGCTCCCCATCTTTAATCTTGTTTGCGTGCTCTGAGTACTGGCCAATCAAAGAGCTTCTCCACGATTTTGGGATGTACGCTTCAAACGTCAAGGTCATGGGGAAGACAGGTTGACCTCGAGATAATATGAACAGAGAAATGTGTCACATAATTGCCCGATATATCTAAATTCTATTAATATTAATCGAAAATCATCATGAATATCAAATATTGATCTGAAGAAACGAGGTAATTATAAGAATTGAATATACCGTACATCTGTCGCGTCCTCTCTGCAAAGTGTGATGGGCCACACGCGTGAGCTTGATCTGACGAAAGCGGCCTTTGAACATGGAAATCAGTACTTTGGTTCCAGATATTGAATCAGGAGACGAAGGATGGGAACCTTTTTTAGATCAGGTCCTAATCATATCCGATTGAAAATAACAGTTAAGTTTGACATTATGGAAAACTGGTGTATTCCCGTCAAATAACGCGAGACGAATCAGCCCATCACATTGCGTTCTACCACATCTCTATACCGCAGCAGTTCACAGCTGGGCCCCTTTTTCCCCACCCAGCTGCAATGCGGCATTTTTGACGCTGACGCCTGGAATTTAGCGTGAATTTTACGGCCAGTCATTCGTTGAGAACGCAATACGTTTCATAGCGTGGATTTGATATGATAAGGCATCATCTTAGTTCCGGACTATAAAGAAGTAACTATAACTTCTTAGGCAACACACCAACTCGTCCTGGTGGAATAGAGCTAATCAGGAATAATTATCACAATCAATGGCGGCTAACACTTGTCCCTCACTGTATTAGTATAATAGAGGAACCGTACACATGACCTCACTTCATTAATATATCAGTCTCTGGTGTTCACATAAGGCGTCACAAACACACGAATACAATAACGCGATAATTGCCTTCTTTTGTTTTTCACACCATGTCCAGTTACCATAGCAATGATATGACTGTATGGGAATATATATCAACATGGCAAGGTGGAATCTAAGAATCACTACATATGTTTATATATTAGAACCAGCAGCTAAACACCTTCCACGTATCCTTCATTGATGTCAATTATCGATTTTGTTAATTTAATAATAGATGATGGATTTGTCTGTTTAGTTAAGTGTTTCTGATTTCTTAACACATATTTGTTCAATCCTCGATGGAAACAAGAACTTGTTTACAATGTGCAGGAATGCATTGAAAATCAATCGATAACCATTGGAATCTTGTAATGGGTTTTCACGAGTACGAATGCTACGCACGTGTAACTATGCGGCTGTGCATATATTAACTTACGCAAGTCCCGGCAATATATCAGATAACCATCCACCCTGTAACAGTAGTGGGAAAAGGACAGTTTTGCCCCAAATGTGCAGGTACAGGTTCAAGATCAGGATCAGGACCGTCATCATGATCACGGTGAAAATATGAGTAGAGGTCAATATAAGAGTAACGGTCAAAATATGAGTAACGGTAATAAAAATGAGTAACGCTCAAAATTTGAAGTAACCGGCTGGAAAAGGAGTAAAACAGAGTGTGGTTTCCTGGGGAAAACCGGTTCAGGTTCAACGACTCGAGCAATCAGTCTCAAATAGGGAACCACCATGTTTTATCACGCGACTATTTGTAAAGAAGCATTATTTAGTCTCGTGATTATTCAGGCTATATAGAGAATAATCTGGCAACGCCGTTTCATATCAATCACCATATCAGTGCAGATAAATTCCATACAGTCATTTAAATGAACAATATTGGATGGATACGTATGAGAGGCTGTAAACTACAACACGCATGCGCAACTGAATGTTATCATATTGAAATTTATTAGAACATAATACACTGTTGATAAGGGTGTAAATCAGTTTGATTTTAAAGACTTAGTTATATCATACACAAACTATCTCATTCAAGTTTCGTGAGACAAAGACAATCAACTACACACACTGGTGATGCGTGGAGGTATCTCAATTTTGATTTTTAGAAACTACAGCGCGTATGCGCAACTTAACTAAATTATGCCCAAGCTTCTAAATAGTATATCCATCCTTCATACATAAACATGTATGCCTTACAAGAGGGAGGAAGGGAATTTGGCTCAATGTCACACTCAAGTTTGTTTCACTCATATGGTGACAGTCAGTTTGGTTGATGGAGGAAACCGGAGTACTTGGAGAGAACCACCGCCCATCGGCAAGTAACTGACAAACTTTCACACATGGACCAGCTGGGCTCGAACCCGTGCCGGTTCAGCGGTGTGAGGCTAGCGGTCACCAGCGAAGCGCCTTAGACCACTCGGCCACCGAGGGCCCCCTGCCTTACTAGATTCCCCATCGGTGGACTATACCGAACATCACGAATACAATGAATATAATGTAATCAACATTATCGTAGAACGGCATCGTCAAACTGAACTATGTTATTTGTCTTTGTCTATTGTGAACTACAGAAGAAATTATTGCAAATTATCTCAAGGCTCTTGAGAAATTATCTTAATTGTTTTACGGAGACCCATCTTATTATCAATCTATATTCAGTATTTTCTCCTTTCGGCCCAGAGTCTGACAGCCATAATATAAACGGTGGCAGCAAACAGACATATAAATTCCACTCCAGTTGTCACTGAATACAAACCTCTGGGGAACTGCTTGCATAATATAGATCAAAACCGACGTGTGTTAGTTCCTTTTTAGTAAATGACCAAATGCAGTCACGTATCAGTGATTAATGTTTGATATGATATGTTATTGATTGATGATTGATATGATATGTTATTGATTGATGATTGATATGATATGTTATTGATTGATGATTGATATGATATGTTATTGATTGATGATTGATATGATATGTTATTAGATAAAACATCTATCGTTTCCCGGTATTTGATGTTTTGCGAAGTCGTAACATGTGGGATCTCTGGGGATGTCCATATAGCACGGTATAAGGTTTCCGTACACTGCTCATATCACCAGTTAAACGCTCATCACTCATGCGCCGTGACGTCTGAACGTCCTTTGGCCTTTCTTCAACGTTGTAACGTTGTAATTTTTTACAGAACTCCTCCTGAACACTGTTAAATAAAATATGTATTGCCAATTGTAAGCCTCTATCAAAGAGACGTCTTTCAGCCTTTGACTCAAGAATCCGATCTAAACATTTGATGCCTTTGATATTAGGTACACTATCTTCATTGACGCATTTGACATAAGGTTGACAATTATCCCCGCTGATCTCTTTGAATTTAGGTGGGCAGTTATCTTTGTTTATGTCTTTGGCTTTAGGTAGACAGTTATCTTTGTTGCCGTCTTTGAATTTAGGTAGACAGTTATCTCTGTTGATGACTTTGAATTTTGATGGAGTGTTATTCTTTCGATATCTTTGAATTCAGTTAAACAGCGATCTGTGTTGATGTCATGGACATCAGGCAGTCAATTTCGTTGATGTTTTGGCTTTAGGTGTAGAGCTATATCCCTTGATATCTGTCACTACCGTTATATTTTTATGTCTTTGATTTGAACCTTCAGAACACCATTATGTCTTCATGACTTTGACTTCGTGATACGGCTGCTATTCAGGCCTTTATCTGAAGTATACCGGCCAATATGTTAATGTTGTTGGCTATATTCCAATGTTGTAATTAACGCCGTTGTGCTGATACCCTTGACTTGAAAAAACGACGTTGATACGACTTCTGTTTGTAACGTTTACTTCAACGCTAGATAAAACGTAACTTAATCAACGTCGAATATACGTGCACGTGCTATCTGTACCCTTGACTAAACTGCTCACAGTGATTAGTGAGCTAAGCACCAGCCCAGTGAGTAGATTGTCCTAGATTGGCGCCTGCTATCAAGTAAGTATTCCAAGGAAGGGTATGTAACCCTTCACAGAGAACGACTTCGTGGGAGAAGTTTCGTTTGCACGGTTCCTCACACATGCTACCGTACCTTGTTGATGCGCTCCCGCATTGCACGATTGTCATCCTGGAAACCGGAAACCATTGGTCGAATGGATCAATTGCTAACAAGAATAGCTAATCCATCTAGAGGCGACATCCCCCAGATATTCCGTTCCAGTATTTGATACTCAGGGAAACCAATAACTCTTGTGTATTCACAGTGATACCGTCCTAGTGAAAATAGCAGAAAATACCCGATAAGTTTTAAAAGCCTGCGTGTTTAGATTCACCTTTACGAATCCGTAAGATTGATTAGTTACCGTCTTGGTTCACCTTGTAGTTGGTCAGTGTTCATGGTCTATGATGAGATAGTCATATTCAGTTGTGAAGACCAAACCAATAACGACGTGCATTGAAGAAAACTGATATATATTCCATTTGTTAGATTAATTATTAGTACAGAGTAATTAAAGTTGGTTCAGACTGAAACTCTAATTAATATTGTGTACGATGTATAATTTGTTTAGATCATTAGTAACACAATCCTAATATGATTCTGTTTCCATGCAGCAATAATAGCTGGATGATATTTACTTTGGAGTTGGTCGATATTATTAGCACATGCATTGATGAGATTTGTATCAGAAATAATTTTTGTCCGACTAAACTTTGAAACAAACATTATAATGTGACTCGTTTGAATAAATTCTATATGTTTCTTTTCCATGTTATAAGAAGGAAATATATCTGAGGTATGCTGTTATTTTAAACACATGCTCCATAAGACATTCTGGATTTGGATTACTAATTAGTGTTTCCCGACCGATTTGCTTTTGCATGTTTGGATCAATATGTTCGAAACACGGTCCCTAGGCCTACATATTTTGGGGGGTTTTCTCGAGTTTGAAAGAGCTTTATTCTGTTCTTTTATATCAAATAATTGGATGTGTATCATTGTGTGATTATAATTAAAGAAAAATATATTGATCGTTGTTTTTATGACGAATCTACCATACAGTGTTATGGATACATATACTCTCAAATATCCAGTGAACGGGAGAAAAAGCATGAATTAAACTAATGAGTGATAATTATGGACAAGATTCCAGCCGCACCACGGTCTATGCTACTTCATTATCACGATTGGAAACCTGGCACAGTTGCACAACTTTTTAGCTAAATAACGATCTATTAAGTTACAAATTGATGAAAAATGTCGTGGCATTTCCGAGAAAAGGATTGCCTCATTTTCTTCCAACATGATAGTGTGAATTAGATGGAAATGACCTTGTTTCTCCCAGCTTGGGAGTTTGAAGAGATATTATTTTTTCCAAATGATCATCTTCGGAAACAGAAATCTGACCAATCATAGATTGCGAAAATTCGAACTGACCAGTGAGAATGCCTGTATTGTGAAAGAAAGATGTATTTATACACGCGGCTGCTTCTAATAGTCCTCCTCATGAATACTAGCACTCCATTGGTTGAAAATTATTTATTCCGCCAAATCTGCAGATCAGTCCAATTCCAACCAGTTTCTAAATTACAACGTTTTGGATGGACGAATTGGTCTTTTCTGGGAAGACATGCCATTGCTACATTGGTACGCGGAGAATTTACAACTCTCCTTCTTTGGGTGGATTTTCCTCGCAGTCCAAGAAAAGATAGAAATAAACACCTGCAAAAGTAGAACCAACTATTGAGCCAAATTGGTTATGAATTTAACCGATTTGTTACCATGCAATTTTAAACCGTTTAGTTCTATTTGGAACTGATATAGGATCATTCCACACCAATTAAACTTAACATTGGATGCCGCTGTGCCCGATTTTCTTGAAATGTAGCACGGTGGTGGCTGTATGAAAAAAACCCCTTTCGATTCCAACATTATACATGTCTAGTAGGTATAAAACTTTCTGAAATAATGTACATCGCCTGCCATTTTTAACGTGTAATGTTTATCAATAACTAAGGCACATATAGAAACGATTCATGTATCGTCTGGGAGCTCTTTAACTACAAACATATTTTGTTGATGAAGCTGAAGAGTTTTGATATTGTGACCTTTTACCTTAAACTCTCATAAGAGCCCAAATGAGCTTGAAATTTGCTGAATATTATGGGGCGGGATGACACACTGGACGGAAATCAGGAATACAGACGGTATACTTCCTCACACATCTGGCCAGTTGCATGACATTTTTCACAAATTCACTGATTTGTCTTTAATTGGTTATTTTCTATATCGTTTATCACACAGACACAGTACAGTATAATGAGACGTAAACGGTGTTTGGACCAGAACTGGAGCCTCTAGTATCCTGTGGCTTACCAGGAAACTTCACTCTTGACCAAACTATTGTTTATTCTCATGATGTACCTTGTACAGACTGAATACTGCAGCACTTAAGATAACCGTGTAAATTAGTGCCAAATGTGCATGCATGATTTGATACTTGAAATATAATGTATAAAAGTGAGCAAACACGTTGTGTCTTTGGTCATAGTACCATCACGACTCCGGTGTGTGTATCTATTTCACCATCGAAACAGACGATGTCACAGAGCTTTTTGTCAGCAGCTAATTTGTTCCATTTTGACTAGCTCAGGAGAAGAATAAATTCCATGTAGTATTTTATAACTTTATATTGTCTCGGAGTCTTGAAATGCTAGAGCAATACTAGCTGGAAATCGGGAATCTTGTGGGGTTATGTAGAGAACATCCCTATTATACCCAGCGCACAAACCCTACAATCTTCTGGTATAACCCACAAAAAAATCTACAATGTGTCCTAAATTTCCTGACTTTTGAGAACTGTATAAATTCATATTGACAAGGTCGGAGGCCGAAATTGTGGAGTCGTGACATGGCATATTTTTGCCATTGATTTGAAAACAATATTTCATGGCAGGTGAAAGAGCTTTCCGATGATGCAAGAATTACCTTGCCATGTGTCATGTGACCTGTATTTCAGAAAGTCGTTGATGACCTTGTTATGCGTAATGTGGGATCGAAAGGTTCTTCATATAGCCTATTGCATGCATATTTTCAAGAAATTTCAGTTGATTTGGTATGGAATTTAGTTCGATGTGGGACATTTGCTTATATCTATAGATGCACGGAAATTGTTTGTGTGGTATAAAGCGATGTATGGAAACATAGCGTGAAGAGTTGTAAGACGAGAATGGATCCATACATAACCCATTACAGGCTTGATCTCCATTTCTGGCTTGTGTATTTAATCGCTATATAAATGCCGCAGTGAAGGATATATATCCACCTTCACTGGATTTGAAGGAAACTACGAATGACCCTAGCGGCACATCTTATTTAGACCTATAATTCTATAAAAATGAAGCGGGCCTTCTCTCTCGTCGACTTTACGACAAAAGAGATGATTAAAAATTTCGACATCGTAAAATATCCCTGTCTGGACAGTAATATACAAGAGGGACCTGCACATGGCGTATGCATATCTCGCCTAGTAGCATTTGCTAGATTCTTTATTAAATGTAACGATTTTAATCAACGTCACAAAACATTTATTGCAGAAACTTGTAGAACAGGGCTATATCATCGAGCGTCTCCGCATATCGCATGCTGATCGCAAAATACGAGCGAAACGTTCAAGATCTAAGGCGTTACGTTTCGTAACTTTTGTCGAATTCCCCTTAACCAGGGGCTTGGGGCCGTATGATCCTATGTATATCAAGATCCTCATAGTGTTCATATGAACAGTCACAATCCAACCGTTACTGAAACACATGGTACTCTAGATAATGACTTTACAACGTATACGAATTAAGAATACTGATCAGCGATACGATTTCATATTTTTGTAACATCATGATTTCTTGCCGGCATCATTGAAAACTGTTGACCACTTCTGTCTTGCAGGAAATTAGCCTAGTTTTATGTATACCGTGATATATATCCTATTATTAAATGTGACGCTAATGTTATTATATGAATTAGCTCTCTGGATTAAGGACGCGGAAATTCTTTGATGGACGACGGCTGAATATTAAATGACGGACTAGACGCTAGTACTTTAGTATATATATATACTGTCCGAAAGGTTGTGTTGATTTCATGCACACCTGTATGTATTTATTTCTTTCAAGACCGCGTGGGACATTTACAATTATAATGTACGTCAAAATCAATAATGCTTGAGAATAACCTTCACCTGTCCTTAATGTACAGATATATAATTCATAGCCCAGATAGGTAAGAAGAATTACAAAAGTTGACACCTTACAGCCGTTAGTCCCGATCAATAATGGCATATTTCTATACAATTACTCCATTTGTGAGAGGTGACTAAGGTTTGTGATAAGCCACCTTATCATTACACATCTCACAGCCGATCTTAGATCGCGAGATTCATATGCGAGGTTTTTCGAGTTCCGGTTTCCTTTATATTCTATTGATAGATATACCGATACTAAAATAACATCTAACGGTGGAACTGGTTGGTTGGTTGTTTGAAGTTTAACGTCGCACCTAACCTTATTGGGCACACGGCGACGATGACCCAAACAAACATACCCTAACAAAACCCTAACCCTAACAAAAACCTAACCAAAACTACAAAAAAAATTGAATTTCGAATTTTGAAAATTAGGCTCTACAGACACTGATCACAATGGATCCTCAGAGAGCCTAGTCTGTTTGGTACTTTAATCTAACTCCTGTGCCTGTGGAAATCTCGTGCGTTCCCGTTAAATAACGCGAGACGAATCAACCAATTACGTAGGTGAATCAGCCACGTAACTTTTGAGAACTATATACTCTCGGAGGTCAAGCTCAGAGGCAAACTGCCGAAATCACTTCCGTGGCTCGTTCTTGGCATTTATTGCATAAGCAATATTCATGGTAGTGGATAGAGTTTTCCGATGACGCAAGAATTACCTTTCTAGGTGCCACGTCTTATAGAGATAAGACTGATTGAAAATGGTAGGCGGTGGACATCAGGTCAAATTTCATTAATATTTCAGAAAGTCATTCACCTAGATAGGTGTAATTTGGGATCCAAAAGTATTTTTCATATAGTCTAACCATTATGCCAAATTTCAGGAAAATTGGTAACGATTCAGTTTATTTGGTCTGAAATTTAATTCGATGTGAAACATTTGCTGATATTTATAGATGCACTGGAATTGTTTATGTGGTATAAAGCGATGAACGGAAATCATTCTTATGTACTCAGTATATATATACTGTCCGGAAGACTGTGTTAATTTCATCCATACATGTATGAATTTATTTCCCTCGAGACCTCCTATAGGACATTCCCTATTATAATATACGCCAGGATCAATAATACTAGAGAATAACCTTCACCTGTCCTTATTCAATGGCAGCTACAACCACCCTAGCCACCCATGAACCAGGACAAATAAGCCCAGGCAAATCTCTCAAGATTTCACTGAGTTAGTGCAGATAAAATATTCGAAATAGTTCATAGCAGTTTGCCTTATTCTTGTTTCATCAGCGACTGCTTGTTATCCCTTATTAACTGGCCTTCGAGTGGCACACTGTGGAAAGTGATAATAAAATCACAACATATTATGATGCAAATAAACCAGCCCAAAAACTGATGAAAACTTCGTTTCATCTAACTCCCTAAACAAATTCATTTCAGACTGCATGCCTATATCATGTATATTCGCGAGCACATGATGATGCAGCCACGCCTTGGAGAGTGATCACGCTCTGCCATCTACCACTATGTCATTCCTTGATTCCGGGAGAGTGACAGTTCCCTCTCCTTAAATATCCCAAAAATATGCTTTTCCTTTTAAGAATAACAGTTATCCTTCCTAAATCTTATCTTGCAAATCTCTCCAAAATATTCACACAAGAGCTCTCATCCGCTCTCTTTCCATTTTCATATTTCAAATTCAATGCCTGTGATATTGCAACTCACCTGCACAATTGCGCCATCAACAGACAAACTGTAGGCCAACCGTAACCCAAGCAGCTGAATTCCTGACCCCTCTCATTCCGCGACGGAGAGCTGGGCCTCCCAACACTCGATCTGTGAAAGGCATTCACAGCGGCAGCTTTCGCCGACTTCAACTTCAAGATCGATCCTGCTGCATGGTGACACTGACGGGTGTAGCATGTTGTTGCTGTTGTTGTTGTTGTCGTCGCCTGTCCGCGGCGCTGGATCGCATATCAATCTGCACCAGAGCAGGATTGCCCATATCCGAGACCACTACACGGCACACATCTGCCAAAATACTAAGAATAAAATTAAGAGAGGAATGGTACGAGTGGTGGTGGACAGAGAAGAGTTGGGTATTGCGGGGGGGGAGGGGGGGGTATGTCGGGTGAAATTCACAACCAATCTAACTGGCAAATTTAAAGAATTTTCTCAACCATCTGACCGTAATATGCCAGTATATCTCAGCTATACAATGTTGAAAATCATATCTATAGACAAATCACTTCCAAATAAACAGATTATCGCAAAATTTTCTGATAACAATTTTCTTCCAGAAAGCCATCTGCTCTGATGGTCAGCATATCCGAAAAGGAATACCCGGATGTTCGAGGATTGTAACAAGGGACATAACCCGACGATGCAACACCTCCCCTCGGTTCAGGCAATAGAATAAATTGGTTTATCATGTAATTGTATTTATGATAAACTTTATTAATGTACAGATATATAATTCACAGCGCATCTTTGTTGTATATAAAACAGGACCAGATATCGAGAATTACAAAAGTTGACACCTTATAGCCGCTGGTTCCGATCAATAACGGCATATTTCCATACAATTACTCCATCTATGAGAGGTGATTAAGGTTCGGGATAAGCCACCTTATTACACATCTCACAACCGATCTTAGATCTTAGATTCATATGAAATGTGTTTCGAGTTCAGGTTTTCTATATTGATACATATACAGACTCTATTGGAACAATCTGATTAAAAACTAGATCTACTAAACCCTCTCCTCTTTTATACTTGTCTGTCATGTATATGTCACTCAACACTCCCGTTTCTGTACTCGGAGTATTGGCCAATCACTGAGCTTCTCTACGATATTGGGATGTATGCTTGAAGGTCATGGGAAAGACAGGTTGACCTCGAGATACTGTAAACAGAGAAATGTCATAGAATTACCGATATATCTAAATTCTATTAATGTTAATCGAGAACTATCATCAATATCAAATATTAACCTGAAGAAACGAGATAATATGAGATTGAAATAGGCCGTACACCTGTCACGCCGTCTCTGCAAAGCGATGGACCAGGCGCGTGATCTTAATCTGTCGAGAACGGATTTTGAACATAAAAAACAGTGCCTTGGTTCCAAATATTAAATCAGCGAGTCAAAAGATTGAGATTTTTTTAAAAAGAGGTTCTAATTAAAATGCTATTGGAGATATTTAACACATGGAAATTTCCTGTGTTCGTCAAAAAACGCGAGAACGAATCAGCCAATCGCAATGCGTTCTATCACATCACAGCTGGGCCTCTTGTTCCGACCCAGACATGCAATGTGGCATTTTTGACGAAGACGCCTGGAATTTAGCGTATGTAAGCAAACCTCACACCCCATTGTAAGCAAACCTCACACCCCATTGTAAGCAAACCTCACACCCCATTGTAAGCTGCGATCGCCAGGCATTTGGTGAGAATGCATGTCTTTTAATAGCGTCGATTTGATATATGATATCATCTTAGTTTCCGACCTATGAAGAAATAAACATAACTTTCAGGCAACTAGCCATGCCGCCCTGGTGGAATAGAGCTAATCAGAATAAAGTGATATAACAATCCATATATGGCGGCTAACACTTGCCCCTCTCTTTAAGAGTATAATATAGAGGAACCGTACACACGACATCACTTCATTAATATATCAGTCTCTAGTGTTCACATAAGGCGTCACAAACACATGAATACATTCATGCTATATTCAGTAACGAGATAATTGCCTTCTCTTGTTTTTCACACCATGCCAAGTTACCATGACAACGATATGATGGTATGGGAATATATATATCAACATGGCAAGGTGGAATATAAGACTAACGTCACATCACCTACGAAGTAGGGTAAGCAGTAGGACTCCGACGCGAACTGAACTCTTGGGAATCCCCACCCTCAGTTGAAATCCTGCCTATATTAAGATGGGCACTGCCCAAGTCAGAATCACCAGTGATTTTCATCAAAAATCACCAGAAATTTTCATCAAAAGTAGGTCAGCTCAGAACTTGTTGGTAACAGTCTCCTAATGCGCCTTCATTCCAAAAATAAATAACGATCGCCGATTTAATTTTACATTTTTTTAACTAAAGGAAACAGATTGAATAATACAAAGTTCAGTAGTTTTCAGGCTTTACGTGTGAAAATACATTTACATCTCTTTAATGGTTTTCAGTGCCCTTGTCCAGGACCAAAACAACTTTTTGAATCGCATTATTTCCCCAACAATACAACAAATTCCTATATATATATAGTAGAAAGGTAGCATTTATGTAGTTTACGGTAATTCAAGACCAACACCTTTTCGGCACAAGATAATAATGATTCTATGTCATTCTCCTGAGCATGACCGGTACAAAGATGAATAAATAGCATCTCTACATCACGTTGTTATCTAGATATATGAGACAACATATTTTGGGTATCGGCAATCTGATGAATGTAGAATTTGAGGATTGTACTTAGCATCTTAAATACAGCCTCTTAATACTGATTACATATCTGTTTAATTTCGTTTCCCATAATGTAGCAGTTAATAAAAACATGTGTGTATATAGCAAAAGTGTGTGTCTCAAGTTAACGGCAGCTGTTCAAATGTCCCCTGGAACGGTAATAAATTAATAAAGACGTCAAAATGTGAACTCATAGAATCTGCACTGTGAATGGTTTAATGTAATACCGGTACCATCTATTTTTTTAACCCCCAGACAGATCTGTTTATTTTTGTCTCCCCTGCTCTGACCTCTAAGAACAATTTAATTATTACACCATGGCAGTATTAACTGCATTATCGAATCCCAAGCCTATCAGACTGTTAGTTCTGATCTGTTTATAGGCCTATTGGGAGTGACCCAGCTACACTGCTGTGACCTCTAGCTCTCGAAACAATTACAGATGGCATATCCCACCAGGTTTTGTACTGTGTTATATATACAGTGAAACATACAGCCAAGGGTTCCCGATGGGCATGACAGTGTACTCGCTGAGCCATCAATAAATAATTAAAAAAATAATTATAAATCAAATTATCATCAGAATTCGGTCAGCTCAGAACTTGCTCGTAAGAATGCCCTAATGCACGTTCATGCCAACAATCAAGGTTCTAATGTCAACGGATCTCCTTATTTTGCCGACGAAAGGATTCGGATAGACTGACTGACTGACTCACTCACTCACTCACTCACTCATTACCGGACAATCTTCGTAGGAATATTAGAACAAGCATCCAAAAATCTTTCACGTATTCTTTATTGGTGGCAATTATCGATTTTGTTAATTTAATAATAGATGATGGATTTGTCTGTTCAGTTAAGTGTTTCTGATTTCTTAATAAATATTTGTTCCTCGTACAAAACAGGACTTTATTTACAATATGCGCGAAGGCAGGGTAAATCAATCGACAACCATTGCAATCTTGTAATGGGTAATTCTCATGCACGCGTACGCCTGATATACACACGTGTCAAAAATATGCGGCTTTGCATATATTACTTTACACATGTCACGGCAATATTGGACACCCAATCACCCTGTAAACAGTAAAGGAAAAAAGGAAATTTTGTGCCAAATGCTCATTTTGAAGTTCCGGATCAGGATCAGTGATCACGGTCAAAATATATGTAACGGTCAAAATGTGAGTAATGATCAGTACAAGAGTAACGTTCAAAATCTGAAGATACGACCAGAATATGAATACCGGTCAAAATATGAGTAATGGTCAATATAAGAGTAACGATCAAAACTTAGAGAAACGATATAAAATTGAGTAACGGTCAATATGAGAGTAACGATCAAAATCTGGAGAAACGATCAAAATATGAGTCACGGTCAAAATATGAGTAACGGTCAATAAAAGAGTAACGTTCAAAATCTGGAGAAACGATCGAAATATGATTAACGGTCAAAAATATGAGTGACGGTCACAATTTGAAGTAATGAGCTGGAGAAAGAGTACGACCAGGGTGTAGGACCAATCAGAATCAAGTAGGGAATCACCATATTTTATCACGTGATCACCTGTAAAAAAGCGCCGCCGTATTTAGTCACATGATTCTTCAATAAATAGAGAGAATCCTTTAGCATGCCCATTTCATACCTATCACCATACCAGTGCAGATGTATGCTATACAACCATTTACATAGACAATATTAGAAGGATATTTATAACAGGCTGTAACTCTATTTTGAAACTTGCAAACTACAACACGTATGCGCAACTTAACGATATCATATTGAAATTTCAAATTAAGTCGAATTTCGCAGCACAAAATACACTGGCGATAAGGGGGTAAATCTATTTTGATTCTGAGGACTTCAACGCGCGACTTAGCTCTGTCATCTTATTCAAATTTAGACTTAAATTAAATCTTATTAAATCTTACTTAGCTGTAAATCTTATTCAAATTTCTTGATATAAAGACAATTACACACACTAGTGATAAGTGGCGGTAAGTCAATTATGATTTTTGAAAACTGCAACGCGTATGCGCGACTTAAGGAAATTATACCCAAACTTTAAAAGAATCTTTCCATCATTCGTTCACACGCATGTATACCGGTCCGTGTAACCTTGCACAATTCAATTTTCGTTTTTTGTTTTTGGTTTCTCAAAATCAAAAATTGAAATTTGACCGTTAATTTTCAATTTTCGTTTTTCGTTTTCGGTTTCTCAGAATCAAAAATTGAAATTTGACATTCAATTTTCAATTTTCGTTTTTCGTTTTACTTCGAGCAAAAATGAAAATCAAATATTGAAAATTGCCTCGACTTGTCCGTTTTTCGTTTTTTTGATCGTACCTTTGACGCATCAATGTTAACCGCGCACGCGCAAGGGTAATGATGTCATTTTTCGGTCCACGGAGTAGTATGGAAAGCGCAAATCGGATTGTTTAGGCAGGTGTGGAGCACAATATGCAAAGCCAGTAGGGGGAAAGATATGGGAGTGTCACCACACTATAGATCCCTGAAGCCAGACATTCGAGCTAGATTATAATGGGCCAACTGCGCATGTCCAGAAGTGAGTAGGCATTCGTGCAGCAGGTGTGAAGCATTATATGGAGAACAACGGGGTTGATGCACATATGAGTTTCATTAAAGTAGGGTAAAATATTAAATACGTGGGTACCCTAATCATAACCTCGAAAGGAACTTGCCGCGTCGATGCGTTGAAGCTTTTGACACCCGCACTTAAAGCGTTGAAGCGTTTTTGACGTTGAACGTTGACGGGCATGAGAACGCTCCAACGATCCAGGTCCCAAAAATAGAGAATGAAGATTGGACCTGAAGCGTTGAAGCAGTCAGACGTCTGGCATCAAACATGATGTTTGTGTGCTTGTTTGAAATAGTGGTTTACGGAATGCTGGCCATATACGGATTTCGCGGCCCATCACCACGATGCTAACTCTTATTGGTATTAAATCTTTGTTGGCATCTTTATGAATACTATATTTCAAATCAATAACAAATAGCGGTTGTGTGCATGAATGCTGTTCGCTTTTGTAGCGCTCTAAACATCTATTTTTAGAAATGAGAAAATCTAAGACTGCGTCCTGATTGGCCCAGGCCTCAATGCCAATAACCAATGACAACTGCAGGATGCCACCTATCCAGACCTGTCTGGTGCATCTTCACAAGTCCAGGTAAATCGTGAATCCTCGCACAGGGTTTACCCGGACATTTTTGGTGATTCGAGTGAGTTTTTGAGTCCTTGCCTCAATCTCGAACATTTCATCCCCCGAGGTTATTTTGAATTAGCATGTCGGTATCCCAAGCCGGCGGTTTTTGCTTTGACTCTCGATGACGATTTCAGGTTGACATCAAAGTTATGTCAGCGATGTCACATCTCAAACATTGCAGGTAGTGGTTTGGCGTAATGAGCTTGCTGAGCCTGTTCAATAATTGGTTTGATTTAGAGGATACCCCTCGATCTTTGTTTTATACCAAGGCAATGCATAGATACCCTAATAAATCGATCAATACACTGGCTCCCGAGGATGGCCTGGTGGGCCACATGACTCTCACGCTCCACACCTCTTATACGACACGATTTGCGTTTTCTATTCTACTCGTCATATCGGAAGTGACATCATAACCCATCCACATCCATGTCAAAGTTAAAATCAAAAAACGAAAAACGGACAAGTCAAGGCAAGTTTCAATATTTGATTTTCATTTTTGCGTCAAGCAAAACGAAAAACGAAAATTGAAAATTGACTGTCAATTTTCAATTTTCGTTTTTTGTTTTTGTAATCCCAGAATCAAAAATTGAAAATTGACGGTCAAATTTCAATTTTTGATTTTAAGATCACAACAAAAAAAAACGAAAATTGAAAATTGACGGTCAAATTTCAATTTTTGATTTTGAGATTACAGAAACAAAAAACGAAAATTGAAAATTGACGGTCAAATTTCAATTTTTGATTTTGAGAAACCAAAAACGAAAAACGAAAATTGAACTGTGCAAGGTTACACGGACCTATACCTTACTAGATTCCCCACTGGTTGCTCATACTGTACATCACGAATATAATGCAATCAGCATTGTTGTAGAAGAGCGTATTCAAATAGAACTATGTCCTACTTGGCTTTGTAATCAATTCCCGATATTGTTCATTGTCAACTACAGAAGAAATTATTGCAAATTATCACAAGGTTGTATAGTTGTTATTATCTTGGGAAATTATCTTATTTTTTTGACGGAGACCCATCTTATTATCAATCTATATTTAGTATTTTCTCCTTTCGGCCTAGACTCTGACAGGCATAATATAAACGGTGGCAGCAAACAGACATATAAATTCTACTCCAGTTGTCACTGAACTCAAACCTCTGGGGAACTGCTTGCATAATATAGATCAAAACTGACGCGTGTTAGTTCCTTTTTAGTAAATGATCAAATGCAGTCACGTAACAGTAATTGATGATTGATATGATATGTTATTGATTAATGATTGATATGATATGTTATTGATTGATGATTGATATGATATGTTATTGATTGATGATTGATATGATATGTTATTGATTGATGATTGATATGATATGTTATTAAATAAAATATCTATCGTTTCCCGGTATTTGATGTTTTGCGAAGCCGTAACATGTGGGATCTCAGGGGCTGACCAAACATCACGGTATACGATGCCGTACACAACGCATGTTACCATTTATACGCTCATCACTCACGCGCCGTGGCGTCTGAACGTTCTTTCTTCAACGTTGTAACGTCATACATTTTTCACAGAGCTCCTTCTATCCTGCGCACAGTTTTAAATAAAATATGTATTGTCAACTGGAAGCTTCTATAAAAGAGAATTTTCAGCCTTTGACTCCGAAATCCATCTAGATAATTGGTGCTTGTGATATTAGGTGCACATGCTATCTTCATTGACGCCTTTGGCATAAGGTAGGTAGTTATATTTGTTGATGTCTTTGATTTCGTTTGACAGTTGTCTTTGTTTATGTCTTTGACTTTACATAGTTATCTTTGTTTATGTCTTTGAATTATGTAGACAGTTACCTTTGTTATATTTGAAAATATCTTTGATTTCGTTTGACAGTTGTCTTTGTTTATGTCTTTGGCTTTAGATAGTTATCTTTGTTTATGTCTTTGATTTATGTAGACAGTTACCTTTGTTGATGTCTTTGAATTTAGGTAGACAATTATCTTTGTTGACGTCTTTGAATTTAGGTTGACAGTTATCTTTGTTGATGTCTTTGGCTTTAGGTAAACATCCATGTGTGTTGATGCCTATGGCTTCATCATACTAACAATATATATCTTGGTGTATTTGGCTTTATGCAGACAGTTATCTTAGCCTTTCTCTTAGGTAGACAGTTATAAGTGCTGATGGCATAAACACGAGACAGTCAATTTTGTTGATGTTTTGACTTTTAAGTGTAGAGATAAATGTTGATATCTTTCACTTCCCAGGAAAAACCGTTATATATTTGATATCTTTGACTTCAGAACCCCGTTTTCTTGATGTCTTTGACTTTGTAACGCGGCCCTTATTCAGGTCTTTATCTCATACATACCGGCTTATGCGTTGATGTTATCGACTGTATTCCAATGCTGTAATTAGCATCGTTATATTAATGACCTTGATTTGGACATACCTTTCCCACCCCAATTTCAGCTTATTCCTTATGTTACATGTTGGAATATATCTGTTGACTTCTGAAATATATAAATCGTTGAGAGTGCCCGGAAGTTCTAACAGTGTAACCTGAGTACTGCTTTCTGGGCTTTCCGAGTAATAGCTTTATTTCGTCTCCAGTTATGGTCATAAATTTATAAAGATCTCATGTATATTGGTGAAGTCCAAGCCTCGGGGAGTTGGAATAAAGTACCTTGTGACGTCAGAGAGGGACTGTGTAGCCTCGGTATACTGTGTTTCAGAATATCAAGGACTCCTAGCAGCTTAGAACAAGAAGAACGCTGCTCTGAGGATCAAACCCTGGGACCTAAGGCGCTCACAGAGTAACGATAAAGAACGTCAGGATAAACCGTACCGGTATATAGCCTATCCTATATTCTTTTTATTCTATATATAGGGTAGGCTATATACCGGTACGGTTTAGGGGCCCTCGGTGGCCGAGTGGTCTAAGGCGCTTCGCTGGTGACCACTAGCCTCACACCGCTGAACCGGCACGGGTTCGAGCCCAGCTGGTCCATGTGTGAAAGTTTGTCAGTTAATTGCCGAAGGGCGGTGGTTCTCTCCGGGTACTCCGGCTTCCTCCACCAACCAAACTGACTGTCACCATATGAATGAAACAAACTTGAGTGTGACATTAAGCCAAATTCCCTCCCTCCTCCGGTACGGTTTATCCTGACGTTCTTCATCGTTACTCTGCGAGCGCCTTAGCCTGGGACGGAATATCTGGAAGATACCTTGTCCAGGCTCTGGCGCTATGCGCCGGTTGGTCTTGTTTTAGTCTAGACATCCATGCACGCCTACGCCCACAAAAAAATCTTATCAAATATCAACCTGTAACCATTTGGGTCATCTATATGCGGTAAGACTGACCCTGGGATCGTGTGTATCCATTTACAGCCTACTTTCGACAACTGCAACAGGGAATTTCCAGAAATCAATACCACGTGACTTCCGTCAGCCAATCAGCTAAAGTCTACCGACGTAACCCCCAACGTAACCCGCCATTTTCGAGTCATGTGATGCCCTACTTATTCAAAATTACAGATCTACCACACCCCTTGGATGATACGAAAGTTATTCATACCTATATATTTTGTAAGCCCAGGCAATATCTGTTTCCGAAGTGGTATGAAAACCTGTAATGTATCAGATTTCTCGAGTCTGTTCTCCGCCGGGTGAAGGCCGATCAAAATACGGTAAAGTACCGGATATCGCTGCGCGATAATGGAGACACACGATTCGCAAGCCATCTTATGGATGGGGAAGTGTACGCAAATGATCAAATATAAACAACTATATACTTTTCATTGGGAGGCGCAACTCGATTGACGGGCTTGTTCATTTGCAAATTGACAGGACACACGCACACGCCCATTCACTTTACCGCGGACGTCACCCCGATGTCGATTTCAGTTTGCTTCGGACGTCTGGATTGATTTAGCCCGATGTGTCAAAGGCTGAAGATAGTCTGTCCCAGATTTTGATACTCAAAGTAGGAGAACGCAGAAACAAATTATCTCCTAATTAGGAGATAATAAGTCCTAATTAGGAGATAATAAGTCCTAATTAGGAGATAATTTTCTCCTAATTAGGAGATATTATGTCCTAATTAGGAGATAAATCTCGGGAATTTTTTCTTCACACTGGCACTAATACGCTTCCGTAGAAACACAGGAGCTTGGTGATGGTATACTCTCCTCCTACTCATTTAAAAGGAGGGGAGTATATATAAATATTAATATCACAATTAATAACCGACCAACTACAAGCCCCTGTGCGCAGAAAATAGGGCCAAGCACCTCGGAAACGCTTTTGCAGTTGCGGAATCCTGGTCCTATGCCCGATGATGTAATCTTCACATTTCAAATTAAATACTACACCAACGGTCCGTCATTGTTTGACCTGGGTATGCGAGGATGGATGATGTAAATACGCCAGCATGGTCAGGGGTATGGTATTCGGTTCACGGTGTTTGCGATAATTCTCTATGTGAACCGTTCCTGGACTATCCGGGCTAATCGAATGTAATGCTCCCGATTTATCCTGTAATTGTTTGCCTTGTTCCAGTTGTGTGACTGTTATATCTGATAAATAGCAGGACCAGATCCAATGAATTCTTGACGACCAGTAATGACTTCCGTTGACCTATCGTTATTGGTAACATTACTAGAGGTTTCCATGTATACACGTGGTAATACAAGTGTATTAGTATCTCCATTACCATGTTACTATAGTTTAGTACAATATAATCATGCATAACAGGAAACATTTACCGGTGACTGGTGTATTGTTTTGGCAAATAACTTGGAATTTCAGGGAAATTACCCTGGGAGGTTTTCTGAAATAGCTGCGCTCATTTAAACCGGTGTAGCCATAACTATTAGTACTTTATATACATTTCCATTTTGAACTAGGTCATACCGATGAGTAACTTAATAGTTTGATGGAATTTTTTGCAATCTCTCGGTGACGAGGTTTATTATATGTCTGTACATGAAGAGGGATATTTTGAAAAGCTCGTTCTGCATTCACTAAGCTTCTCCTGCCGTACTATGTTTATCGGTAATATTTTATTAATAAACTACAAAACATATAACTTTCGAAAACGTCCATTTTGCAACTCTGCAATTGATGTTATCAGCCAACGTCACCTCTTTCATCAGCTCTGTTCGAAGGTATTCAGTTAAAAAATCTGTAGCGACGATAAATTCGATTGAGAGACGCGCTGGGCAGTTTCACAGCACGCTCTATATTCAACACGTATACCCGTAGAGAAATTCTGGGCACGATTAGAGATAGAAAAATCTCTTTCGCATGTGAAATAATTTATGTACCAGAGAATAATGTTGAAAAGCTTTCCGGCATAGGTTTTAGGCAACAAACGATTTATTCATCTTATTCAGTCCCTGGGTATTCAGTGTTGGTATTTACCGCCTGTACCGACCGAAATACCTCCTTCAGGGAACCGGTTCTTTCCATTCTTAAGCTGTTCAACAAGACAAGCGACTCTGACAACTCTTAGGCAACCTGGATCGTATAAAGCAATATTCAGATCAAGACGTTGGTGAGAATGAAATCTCGAGAATTCCCAAAGATTATATAAATATTTTAGCATATCTTTGCCATTGAATTTTGAGAAACATCCACAGCTATAATGCCTGTACCATTATTCAACGAAACATTGACCTTTCTAAGCGACAATCTGATAAATCTGTATCGCGCCAAGATGCAAGATGGACTGTGATCTCTCTGTTTTTTTCTAAGGAAATATCAAGGATCACTTCATCCTAAATTTCGTAAAACGGCTACGGTGCTACGGGCCATAATTCCTTAATGATGATGTTTAAAACGCCTAAGATGCCCCATATTCGTTTTGATTATACAACGGGAACTCCCCCCTCTCTCTCTCTCTCTCTCTCTCTCTCATTTCCTCTGAGCAAGAAAGTCTGCTGAAACCTTTTTCTGGTGTTGTTTTAGGTAATAATCAGCATTATGAAGAACTTATTTTTGGACAACAGCTAATGGAAGATCGCAGCTGTGTTTGCTATCAGGTTACTTGTGTTTTTAGTATAGTCTCGACGTAATCATTACTGAATGTTTGCAAAGATACATTGTACGATATAAGCTTCAACCGGAAAAGATATACGCGTATAGTTTTGTTAACAGAACCTTATAACTGAAAATATCCTAGAATGATTGGAACAGAATATGTATAGCTATATACAAATTACGCTCATACTATTCAGCTTGTATCACTGACGTCCCGGGGGAACAAGGAGAGTATAGGGACGTCAGTGATACAAGCTGTTTATCAGCGTATATACAAATGTGCTCAATATGATTCTGATGTCCCTACACGCAAAATAAAAACGCGTGTTTGGTTTGCAATGCATTTCTGGCATCTGACATTTTGCAAACCCACAATGCTTTGATCAAAAAGTGCCCGTTCTTCCTAGAATATAATGTTTCCAACTTTCAAATTTCGGTGTGGGAATTTCTTATTGTACCCCGTAAAAATTCCGACCAGCGTCTGTAGCAAGTCTTGAAGGATTCATGCAGGAGTGCTATGACAGGATTCTTTGGAAAATCCTATAGCAAAAGTCCTGTAAGATTGCCTATATTTCTACCCAATGCTGTAGGATCTTTCAGAAAAATCATATAGTATCCTTCAGAAAATCCCACAGGATACTTTAGAAAATCATATAGGATTTCCTATGAGTTTATTTATATGCATTGTGGCACAATAACACGAGGCTCTTATGAGATTGGGACCCAATAAGGATCTTTCAAAAAGTCATATGCAAAATATGTTCATTCAATCAGAAGTATTGGGACAATTTGACCCAATATTTTTTGGAGTACATACCTGACGGACTATACGGTGTACTAATGGAAGATCACAGCTGTGTTTGATCTCAGATTTCGTTTGTATATATTTTAGTATCGACGTGATCATGGCTGTTTGCAAGGATGAACAATAGCTTCCACCAGGATATACCCGTATAGATATGCGCTCGGCACGACTTCATACACACAAAATCGCGTCGGTTAAAGCAATTCTTTTCTGGCATCCTACGGTTTGCAACAGAATAAATGGAAAAGTGCCCTTTCTCTCGAGAAAACACTGGACTTCCAACGTTCAGATTACGTGGGAATTGTTTAGAACCCATATGTGTAAAGTTCTGTATAAACCATAAAGGTTTCTGCCAGGACAAATTTGATAGGATTGTATAGAAAATCCCATAGGATTCTTGCAGGAAATTACTATACCATTTCCGATGAGATTTCGACCCAATCGTATGGGTTCTTTCAGTAAAATCATATAGTACCCTTCAGGCAAATACAATAGGATCTTTCAGATAATTTCAAGAATCCTACAGAATTTTCTAAAGCATCTTGTAGGATTTTTCGGAACGATCCTTTAAGATTCGGGAAAACTATCCTAGGAAATATTATGGGAGTTTCTACAAGATTTCGAACTTATCGTATGTAGAACAGGATTTTCTATGAGATTTTAGCCATAGGATCCTTTAGAAAAGCATCTCGCACTCTTCAGAAAATAATGGAATCTTTTTGAAAATCCTACACAAATTCACTCGTCGATGACGCCGATGATTACAAATTGAAATTTCTTTTTATCGGAACTACTTTCGTCAGAGGGTTCTCAGAAATAATAGTTTCGTGACATTGGAAAATACACGGAGATTGAGAGGCAAATGTCGTCATTATGTTTGCATGGCTAAAAGGGACTGAATCGGCTCCCTTATTAGGAATTTCTTTATCCTCAGGAAAATGTGTCCAACTGGGTATCTTTTCCAATTAAGGTCTGAAATATTTGTATCTAATACGGCTCTAGTCGGTGCTAGGGTCGTGTGGCCATGTCATTGAAGATGTTCACATGAACACCCACAAATAAAAGCGTGGATAGGATACAAATCATCACAGGAATCACTTTTGGTTCTGGTGATATTTTTAGAAATCATCTTCAAGTTAAATGCTACACTAACGTTCCGTCATTTACCATGACATACTGAATGGAGTAAATTGTTCAAACCGGGAAACGCGCGTGATGTCATATAGTGATGCCAATCAAGATAGGAGCTGGCCAACACCGTGCAGCGAGGATTTTCTTTGATGTCTGCCCGTGTGGTTTCCATATATGGCAAGCGGTGGTTGCAATGATGTTAATTTCTTTTAAGATGTCCAACATTGCACTTCTCCTAATATGGGCCACGGAATATTTATAGAGCTATGACATCACCAATCCCGTATTCTGATCAGATAATGTGTCTTGTTCAGCCAAGGCAGCACGTGTAGTGTTCGGCTTGGATATGCGAAGATGTTAGAAATACGCAATAGGCCTAAGTACATTGGTCTGTGGAATTCATATGACTCGTTGTCAGTATGCCAATATCGTTTTCCAGCATGCACCCTTTTATTGTTGCCTTTAATTGCTCTCCCCGAAGGTGTTATCAATGACTTTATCTGGAATATCTCATCTATTTTGGTGAGGCACTCTTCGCTCAGGTGAGATTTTTGCCTTCAATATCGTATTATGTGTGGCAAAAGTTGCGTGATCAATTGAAGACCATCACTTCAAGCTGGCCATTTACAGGTGGATTATATGATGGGGACATCACTATCAGTTAATAGCCTCTAATCTGTTTATCTCTTTAATTCCATTAGTTGATTTCACTTTTAATTGCTCGTGTCATCCATTACTGAAGTCCACAGAGGTATAGTTTTGGATTCCTAACATACACACTTAGTGCACGTATATAAGAATAGATCCTGGCCAACAAGGCCTACTGGTATATGAGCTGACAGAAACTGATAATTACCGACATTCACGTTCTCTGTTTGCCCCATTCCTTGACACAACGTCACCATTCTTGCATGTGTTTGGCTCATTAATGAAGGTGGCGCTTTGCCAAAAAGACCGTCAACGAGTCAGTAAGTAAGTTTGAAAATGTCTGAGCGAGAACAAACCGACTAATTAACACAGCGCGTTAATCTTTTAAAAAGACATCTTTTGCCAGACTACATACTTGATATATGACACTGTACAATGTTTTACGGGTACCAGGTTGGTATACTAACACCTGCTTGTAACACAAGGATACGCAATGTCATCCACATGCAGAGGAACTAAACTTGGACATCGACCGTCGTCATTCTAAGCTCGACCCGGAATCTCTATAAATAAATATTTTCCAATAACGTAAATTCGAACAAGACTTTCTCTTTTTATCTCATCGGCATATATGCCGGATGGGATCATGTCGTCACTCTGTCCGGCTGGCTGGCTGGCTGGATGGAAGACGTGACCGCTCTAAAAGGTGAACCGTTCCAGCTAGAGTCTTCAAATTTGGTATACTGCATTGTTGGGTGGTAAAGCACAAGCCTATTGAAATTGGGCACATTTATTTGATTTTTGTGGTTTCCATGGCAACATAATGAAAAATATCCATATAACGACGTGACTGCTCTAAAAGGTGAACCGTTGCAGCTGGATACTTCAAATTTGGTATACTGCATTGTTGGGTGGTAAAGCACAAGCCTATTGAAATTGGGAACATTTAGTTGATTTTTGTGGTTTCCATGGCAACATAACGAAAAATATCCATATAACGACGTGACCGCTCTAAAAGGTGAACCATTGCAGCTGGAGACTTCAAATTTGGTATGCTGCATTGTTGGGTGGTAAAGCACAAGCCTATTGAAATTGGGCGCATTTAGTTGATTTTTGTGATTTCCATGGCAACATAACGAAAAATATCCACATGGTGACGTAACCGCTTTCAAAGTTGAACCATTGCAGCTAGAGACTTCAAATTTGGTATACAACATTGTTGGGTGGTAAAGCACAAGCCTATTGAAATTTGGGACATTTTGATGGTTTTTGTGGTTTCCATGGCATGCGCGATGAGTAGTGGTATAGAAAGGGCATGCGATCTCCCTATCCCTATAGGTGTGGCGTGGGATAGGGTGGGGCGAGAGACCTGGGGTTTTTGCTACCTGAGATTCCATGGGCCAGGCTTGCACCCTACAGTAGAATGGGTCGACTGAGCATGCGCGATGAGTAGTATAGAAAGGGCACGCGATCTCCCTATCCCCATAAACTAACCCATGGGGGTGAATGAACCCATGGGGGTGAATGAGCACTCGTATGATATAACTGGCGGGGGAATCCCCGCAGTACCGAACCGTGTAAGTTTTGAATTTTGTGTCGCCTTAAATGAAGGACAACATTTCCTTCAATTTTGCTATGAAATCATTCTATTCCACATCATATGATTTACCCTAAAGCTTTTGCATGAACCATATTTTATTTCAGAAGTATAATATGAAATAACTGGCGGGGAAATCCCCACAGTACTGAACCCCCGGTTTTTGAAATTCGTGTCATCTTAAATGAAGGACAACATTTCTATCAATTTTGCTATCAAATAATTGTATCGCACATCATATGATTTACCCTAAAGCTTCTGCAGGAACCATTTGTGTCCACATCTGTAACTTACTATATTAATTACAACTGAGTTCCTAAAGTTTGGTTGCACACTGTGTATATGATTAGTTTCCTGAATTGAATTGAATTCCACCTTGTGTTCGGACTGACAGATGATGGCATGCAGTTGTCAGTGTGGTTGTTTCATGTACAGGGAGCTTTCTATTGCTTTCACCCTCTATCTCCCAAACTAGCCCTCACCCGACCCTCATATATTGTCTTTGAGCATATATATCTCCAATATATCTTAGCAGAAGCTGAAATTTGTGTGTTATCTGCAATATTGGGATAATTGCAACCCCCAAAAGTTTCAATTTATCAGGCACAGACCCATGCTTTTGTCTTTGGTAAATATGACCATTGTCTGTATAATACACCTGGGCCTATCGTACTATGCCTTTAACATTTTACATTAACCAACAATACATGTGAACATTTTCTTACACATAATTGAGAGCCACTTTAATGCTCCTCTTATCAGAGCGGATGGTTGGTGGGTGCCCGCCCCTTTTATATCTAGTTGTCTCTAGCCAACTTTCCATACAAATAAACATGACTGTTTTCCCCCCAACTACTTCTGTTTCCCCTTATTGAATGCCCTTCATCTGTCTATACCAGAGATTTATATTGCTCATGTGAAAGGGATGCCAAGTTCACACTAGGCCGATGGGATCAAGTGTGGCCATGGCCTCTAGTTTAACGTGGCGTTATAATATACTGCGAGCTGTTCCTTGTATTGAAGAA